>BSQZ01000112.1:962500-1020000 GCA_033239005.1 Lamellibrachia satsuma | reverse complement strand
TAAATTACGTAACTCGGAACAATAGCTACGTGAAAGTGTTAGTTAACAACGCTATGCGTGTTTCAACCATTGTTACACGATCTACGTCAAACGTTTATGAAACGCTTCGTGAAAGTAAAACCAGCAGTTGTACATGATTTTGGTCCATGAAGTTGTCATTGTCATTGCTCTAATAATACGTGACTGGGGAATGCAAGTAGTGATACGCAGTGGCTGCCTTTTTATCCCGTCCAACGGGTAGTAGTTCCACTTCCACTGCTTCTAAGTTGAAACGTCAGCCACGTGAGTTTATCTCAAAGTTATGCCAACCACACTGCTTCATGGTTCGACCAACTATGAATTTGTTCACACCGACACAATTTGTCATTTTGACAACCACATAAAACCATGGACATATATTTATATATAAATATATGTCCATGCATAAAACGATGGGTAACGTATACAATTGTCACTGCCTGTTCAGATGCAAGGTGATGTCCAAATTACGCATCGTAAAATAATACAGTAAAATAATCGTCAGGTTTCGTGGAATTTACTTACGCTTTTCGTTTCGTAGTACTCAGCCAAACCGTCCATTCCACTGTAACGTCAATGATTAGGCCCTGTTTAATCATCTGACACATCACGTGTTAATGTGTGCATCCTAACTATTACATCACTTATCATTCGTTGGACGACATTGTAACACAAACATTACAAAGACACAGTTTTAATTCATTGGGTTGCAAATTTGGAATGGAATGGGTCAATCAAGAAAGATTCATAATGGGGCATTAGCTTTCCTATTCTGTAATAAGAGTAGACGGTGTTATTGTTTCTGATCAACGTGTCATAAGATTTAACAAGGAACATGTGTTGTGCATTTAACGTGGCTGGAACGGATATCCTTGTTTTAATTGAGCGTAGTTTGATACAAGTTTTTGTAAGATAACCTAAACATGTTTTTCTCAGACAGTAGTTGAAATAGTAAGTAAAATTTCAGATTAATATAATTTTGCATTTATAACTTATTTGGTGACGTTTCATGATTTAAATGACACATATTCTTTATAGAACCCGTTATATTGACCATAATATTATAACTAATTTTAAATGCAATGTACGTAACAACAGTACGCACACATCCAGAATACGTTGTGTTGTTGCAACACGGGATTACAGTTGTGTAAATTATATAATTTAACACATTTATCAAATAAGGGTCCGGGAAATTACCATTAAGGCTAACAAGTAGCCGCTCTCACAGGAGCCACTCTCGGTACAGTTACGTACATATTCTAGAGGGTATAAGTAATAGCATATAACGACAGAAAGACTGACATATTCTAGGCTACACAAAACACAACACCATAAGTGACTGTGTCTGAATGGTTCATTATCCAAGGACGTACAATGATGCAACATAATTGTCTGTCGGAGTCCACCATCATTTGACATAACGTCGACCATATTAGGCGTTACTTACAGTTCTCGCCCGTTGCCTGACATCTTGTAGCCACCGAAAGGAGTCTGTACTTGAGGAGAGAAGTAGTTGTTGACCCTGAAAGTATCACAACATGGGTCGTAAGAGCAGAACCCAAACTAATGGGTGATAAAGCTTGCTCCCCCTTTGGCCACCCCTTTGCCACTGTCTGTAAGAACTTTACTACATATGTTTCAGCGTAACTAACTGGTTTATGTTTTCAGCAGTTAGCGACATTGTCGCATGAAGTAGAACACTTGTCGAATAACTAAGGTTTATTCTACTAATGAATAAATAAATAATAAGAACTTCTTTTGCGATTAAATCCTTGGAAACTAAGCTTAGAAATCAAAACAAAAAGGATAGCCAATGTCGAAGTCGGTAATAAATATCACATATAAAGTTGTCAACACATGGATTAATAAGGTAGGAAGCAACGAAGGGTATGCACGGTTTTAAAACGACGACGAAATAAACTTTATTTCCAACTGAGTTAACACTAAGAGAAGTAAATTCCAAACTAAGTGGGAATGAATTCCAAAATAAAACATTCGATACGCATATACATTAAACAGCCGAAAGAAATGTCTCCTTTAAAATGTTATGCAGAATTAGAACATATAAGAATCGACGACCTTTCAAAATAAATTGCTGGAATCCATCCAAAATTCACTCACTCATTGGATGAGAGAAATTATGTTGGCGGGTGTTGTCTTTCATTTAAATTAAAATGGCTTTTTAAAGTTAGATTGTGTTGAACTCAACATTGTTTTCAGATTAGATTGACATAATAATAGAAATATTATGCAAAATAATAAAACGATCAATACCATTATATAGATATAGACAAGCTGCACATCATAATATAACATCACAAGTTCATCGTCCTCTTCCAAAATTCGGCCTAGCCGCAATATGCTTAGGGTACAGGCAGAGAAACAGGTGAACACAAAACCAATAACTTATATATAGTTAAGATTTGTTTGCATCTAAAGTTTTGGAAAATGAAGTGTCAGTGTGATACTCTTAAATGCTTCCAGACTGTTTATACTAACAACTAATGTGTTAATCGAATAGGACTGCGGGAAAGAATAAAGTGGTAATTGCATATGGAGTAAGGGATATGATAGGCTAAAGAATGTTGTCTCCGATTGAAAATATCCACAGGAACATGGTACTGATTTGAAGGTATTCCCATTAAACCATTAACTAATGCCTGTAGCATGTATGCCACAATAAAAACATTTTTTGATGGCGATGCAAGTCATACCGGGCTGCAAAACGTTGAATCATTTCTAACTTATTTATTTCTCTTGACTGTGTGTGTATGTGCATAGGGATCCCAAACAGTACTGCTGTTCTCAAGAAAGGAATCTAACAGGTACGCTGGTAATAATTACTGTTTGTAAATTAAACAACAGTGACAAGCAACCAACCTATGACGTCACTAGGATGCCAGATGATGACGTAATGGTTTCATATAAATGTATTGTGTTCACAAGAACACCCAATGGACTGGCGTTCTTCAGCCCTACATTACAAAAATACGTCGCCTTTGGAATGGTGTGTGTGCCAATCGACGCAATCATAGAATAACAACTAAAACGGAATGTGGTCGGCGCAAAAAGCATTTCGGGAAACTCCTCGGAATAAATTACTACTGGGTAACAGAACATAATGAAAGGAGATTATCAGGTAGTACAGTTTGGCATCACCTTTATAATGAGATATTTGCATCATTAAAATGTGTGTCTGAAACGCAATGGTGTACTTGCAAAGGGGAAGCCAAAGGGGCAAGCCTAGTTACCCATGTAGCCTCGCGACTGAACAATACGGTGAAAAAAAAGTTAAGCCAAAAGTACGTAAAGTTACGTTCTTATATAGCCCGTTATCCAGTCTTTGGAACTGTTCAAAACTATTTGCACTTCACCCCCTGACAGACTTGTCAATTCCAACGCCATTTCGTTCCGATATCCATCTCTGTCTGTAGCCAGGATAAACGAAACTGCCAAAAGTTTCGAAACGGCAGCAATAGGATTCAAACCCGGGTTCTATCGATTGAGAGCCCGACGCTCTAACCACTACGCTACTGCCTCCCACAGGAGGGCCATGGCACAACAGCCTGCCCCCTAAATACGCAACTGCTGAAACGGCTGACGTCATGTGCTGGATCATTTTGCAGGATTGTATTCCAAAGTAGGGCAAGGATAAACAACACAAACGTATTTCTTAGAAAACGTCAGTTTGCGCTCAGGTGGCATGTGGTGAACAACATTTAGTATTGATTTCAGGTGGACCTTAATGTTCTTCTCTATGGATGGAAAGACTGTGTCAAACGAGATATTGGGCAGGTACGAACGGCCAAGACTAGAAGACCATCGCAGATGACAGAGGGAGACGGAGAAGCTACCAAGTTACTTGGACCCCACCCCGCAAGGGAGCAAGGGGATGAAGAAAATTAATGTTCTTCTCTTGGTAGGACAGCGATAGGAAACACAAACCACAACATGCCGGCCCGGATACTGTGAGCCACCGTTAGAGCTTTCTCGATGTCCTTCGTGTGGACGGCAGCCGCGAGCCCGTACTGCGTCCTGTTGGCCTTCTCGATCACCTCGTCCATTGTCTCGAACTTGAAGATCGACTGCACCGGCCCGAAGATCTGCATCAGGCAAGTTCAAGCTAATTAAATCGTGTTCTCGTGCGAGTTGGTTGGCCTGTTTTGAGACCGCCTATTGGCCGAGGCGAATGAGAAAGAAGGAGGAGATGAATCAAGCCTCACTTCCACCCGGAACCTTGTATAAACACATTGTGGTTCTTTAAGGTGGCCGACTACCTTGAAATCAAGCTACGTGCGCATCAGTCTACGCATCGTAGTCGTAATATGAAATCAACACAACAGTTATACGGTCGATTGACAATAGGTCCTTTATGTCAATAATAAATACAACCGAGTATAATTGGAACTAAATATAAGTATATTAGTCTGGCGAACAACGCGTGTTGGCAAAAATGACCTAAACTGTGGTTTCTCCGTGACTTAGTACATAACAAAATTACATAAAATAATAAATGTACTATATTTGTTATGCCAGTTTGACATATTATGCTAATAATGATATGAACATATCAAATTGCAATATCTATATTTGAATAGTAAATAAATCTCGTGTTGTGGCTGATTATGATCATTTGCTAATTTTTGTGGTGACGTAGTTGTTACTATGTCAGATATTAAACAAAATTGCACGGGACCCCCCAATTTTGTAATCGGCCACCATAAGATACATTTGAGGAGACATGCTACTTGAACAGATGGAGTATATCTACTATAGAACATGATTTTTACAATAAAAACGATCACATTTTGGACCTTTAAGTATTCGGTTTGGGCTTTAACTCCAGTTGCTCCGCTTGAAATGTGTTAAGCTTTGAGATTGGTCCAAACAACCTGCTGGTCATTTCGATAACAACCAGTCATAACAACCTGCTGGTCTCTTCGCTAACAACCAGTCATAGCAACTTGCTGGTCTCTTCGCTAACAACCAGTCATAACAACCTGCTGGTCTCTTCGCTAACAACCAGTCATAAATGTTAATAACTTCTCACTCATAATTAGGCAAACATGGATAAGCTATATCTTGAAAATAAATTCATTTCCATCGAGCTCTTTGTTTACTAAGGCCCGTTCACACGAATAATTAACTCTCCGATGATCGGGCGACAGTGTTGCATCGTTTCGTGTTGCTTCCAAGAAACGATGGTTGGGTGACAGTGTGTCTCTCGATCAATCGGGCAACTAATCGTTTGTATGAACGGGCCTTAGCGTCACATTCTCCGGACGGTCGTCAGACGTACCTCCTCGCTGCCAATGCGCATGTCCTCGGTGACGTCAGCGAATACGGTGGGCTGAACGAAGTATCCTTTCTCTCCGATCCTGTTCCCCCCGCACATCAGCCTCGCTCCCTGTGTTTTCCCGGACTCGATCAGCTCCAGAACCTTCTTGGTCTGAGCTTCGTCGATCTGCAACGAATCGACGATAATGTGCGGCCCACGACGGTAAGCACAGTCAACCTGTTAATGTTATTCCAATGACTCCATATACAGGGTGGCCAGCGTTCCTATATTTCCAATATTTGTATTGCAATTCCTATATTTTATTTCCTAAATTGTTTTGCGTTACCTCTAGTCAGTAGGTTAGTAGATGGCGCCACATGAAGTAACATTTCGGTTACTATTATTATTCCGATATTTTTACTTCTAAATTCGTATATTTCCTATAATTTTAGACTAAATGTGGATGGGCGCATTGTAAATATATCATATATTTGGTTCTTGCCGAAGTTTAATTTAATTCTTAATTTAACAAAATTAATAAATTATATTTAATTTACTGTTTATAGCTTTATCGAGTTTATTTGTAATCTTTAATTACACGCACACACAAGCACACACACGCACACACGCACGCACGCACGCACACACATATATACCTATATAGTTTACCTTTAAAATAATTTTACTAGTTATAACACTGGTTTATATGGATTTCCATATAATACTGTTTTATTTCAAGCATTTTTGAACTCGCGAGGAAACTATAAATTAATTAATTAATTATTATTTATTTATTTAACAGTATGCTTATACGCGAAATTGTAGCACAGTAAACCAAACTAAAGCGCTTGAAACATTACATGAATGTGATTAACTTTGAGCAATATTTGTGATGTAACAACACAAACACAATTGTATTTTAAAGCGAAACAAAAATCATGTGTTTGGTGCTATTCACCTAAAATAGTTAATACAAACTAATCATATGCAACTACATTCAAGAATATCACGTTAGAGGTTTTCTCAGAATTTGTTCTCAAAATAGGATAATCCGGTCAAGTCTCCGTTTAACTGGGCGCTGACATGTTAACCAGCGCGACCGTTATATACTCAACAAAGGTGAAGTTTCAATCCGGCGGCATGTTATACCAGAAAGAGACTAGATTAGTAAACAATACCAAAATATGTTGCTTAAGTAGTGTTTGGAATCAAACAGCACGGCCCTTATTGGCAAGTACATTGGCAAACATTGCCAGACTACGACAATCGTGACGTATTATTATCTAACAGTACGGTACAGATCATGAAATTATGACGATGTGTGTTCAATAAAGTTTTCTTAGTAAACCACTGGCGCGACATTCTTAATTATAGTTACAAACGGTTATTTCTTAATAACTGTTGTAGGTGCAGAGGCCTAAAACCACGACTTTTGTAGACCACCTAGATACCAAACCACCGCTGGCCTATTCTGTAGTCTGGGCCGTCCGTACCTGCGGTCCGTTCTCGCTGGCCGGGTCGAAGGGAGAGCCGACGGTACGCCGGGCAGCTCGCTCGGCGCTCCGCTTCACAAACTCGTCATAGATGCCCGCCTGAACGTAAGTCCGCGAGCCAGCGCAGCACACCTGACCATTGTCAGTCATGATAGCCTCGTGAGCGCTGTCCACCGCCACGTCCACTGAAACGGTGGTCAGTGTAGAGACGGTGTAGGCCTACTCGCTAGCAGTGTTTCTTAATCTCGCGAGAGACAGACAGAGTGGACGGACGGACGGACGGACGGACGGACGGACGGACGGACGGACGGACGGACGGACGGACGGACGGACGGACGGACGGACGGACGGACGGACGGACGGACGGACGGACGGACGGACGGACTGGCAGGCGGCGGACCGACGGACCGACACAGATACCATGGTGAATGGATGAATGGATGTTGATGGATCGATGGATGGTTGGTTGTAGACAGATAAACGAGCAGGTAACGGAGCTCTACGACACATCAGCATTATTCAGCAACCAATATAACAATGTCATTATCATTATTATTATTACTACTAACAATATTTCACAAATTACCTTTGTTGTCACATATTGAATTGCTATCATATATTTCCTGTTAATAATAATATTTATAATAACAATAATAATAAGTATTATTTATCGTTATTTTAATGTTATTAGTTTTGTTGTAAACATCATTGTGTGCCTTTTATAATACTGACGGTCAGCGTCGTCGAAGATAATGTTCGGACTCTTGCCGCCCAGCTCCAGAACGACCTTCTTCAGATTGGACTCGCCTGCCGCCTTCATGATGAGTCGACCCACCTACAACCAGCCGAGTGTCCGTCAACGGGGCCCAGCACACGAGTGTCCGGTACTGCTTATAATATCATACTCAAGGCAGACGTGTATCATATCATCAGATTTGTATCGCATTCTCATATTTGTATAATATTATAATTTGATAAAAACATTTCAGGAAGAAAGCCAAACTTATAATGTTGGTGATGTTTAAATTACACATCTCTGCAAGTGCTAGAATAAAACGATAAAAAGATTTCACTCTACCAATCATTCTCAGTGGAAATTTTACTCGATATTATTCTATTTGAATGTTTTAATGAATTATCCAAAGTAACATACATTTAGAGAGTGGCATTTCACGTCATAGCGGTGTCATAACAGTGACGCAAGTGGGGTAACTAGCCAAGACATAACCAGTAAATTGTTGACATTGCCAGACCATTCGAAGCCGGACCTACGAGGTGCCCCAACCGCTGTGTTAGCAGTAAACTGTACCTCTGTCGAGCCAGTGAAGGAGATTTTGTCGACATCCATGTGTCCTGTCAGCGCGGCGCCAGCAGTCTCCCCGTAGCCGGGCACAATGTTGACGACACCGGCCGGAATGCCCGCCTGTAGACATACATTGACTGAATGATCCAGAATCCGCGTGGCGCACGCACGCATGCACGCGCGCACGCACGCACGCAAACAAGCAAGCACGCACGCCCGCAAGCACATACGCACGCACTTAAACATTATATCGTCTTTCCACATTCGAACTCGGTTCATTGGTTACCTGTGTAGCTCTCTTTGGCTTTGTCTGCCTGTCTGCCTGTGCGCACTTCATACCTTTTCGATATTTCTGTTTTATCGTTTGTCCTTCTCAAACTCTGTCTTTCTTTCTCTCCCCATCTCACACGAACTTTTCAACTTGCTGGATGAAATGTTCCGATATTTTAAGCACAAAATCGAAGTCAATGGCTTAGACCCCTATACCACACCTAAACTTTATTGGCACGGATCACGGCTTAGACCCCTATACCACACCTAAACTCTATGGGTACGGATCACGGCTTAGACCCCTATACCACACCGAAACTCTATGGTACGGATCACGGCTTAGACCCCTATACCACACTGAAACTCTATGGTACGGATCACGGCTTAGACCCTTATACGACACCGAAACTGTATGGGCACGGATCACGGCTTAGACCCCTATACCACACCGAAACTCTATGGGTACGGATCACGGCTTAGACCCCTATACCACACCGAAACTCTATGGGTACGGATCATGGCTTAGACCCCTATACCACACCTAAACTCTATGGGTACGGATCACGGCTTAGACCCCTATACCATACTGAAACTCTATGGGTACGGATCACGGCTTAGACCCCTATACCACACCGAAACTCTATGGGTACGGATCACGGCTTAGACCCCTATACCACACCGAAACTCCATGGGTACGGATAACGGCTTAGACCCCTATACCACACCTAAACTCTATGGCTACGGATAACGGCTTAGACCCCTATACCACACCTAAACCCTATGGGTACGGATCACGGCTTAGACCATTATACCACACCTAAACTCTATGGGTACGGATAACGGCTTAGACCATTATACCACACCTAAACTCTATGGGTACGGATAACGGCTTAGACCCCTATACCACACCTAAACTCTATGGGTACGGATAACGGCTTAGACCCCTATACCACACCCAAACGCCATGAGTACGGATCAAGGCTTAGACCCCTATACCACACCGAAACTCTATGGTTACGGATCACAGCTTAGACTCATATACCACACCCAAACTCTATGATACGGATAACGGCTTAGACCCCTATACCACACGTCAATTCCATGGGTACGGATAACGACTTAGACCCATATACCACACCTAAACTCTACGGATACGGATAACGGCTTAGACCCCTATACCACACCTAAACTCTATGGGTACGGATAACGGCTTAGACCCATATACCACACCTAAACTCTATGGGTACGGATAACGGCTTAGACCCCTATACCACACCCAAACTCTATGATACGGATAACGGCTTAGACCATTATACCACACCTAAACTCTATGGGTACGGATAACGGCTTAGACCCCTATACCACACATAAACTCTATGGGTACGGATAACGGCTTAGACCCATATACCACACCTAAACTCTATGGGTACGGATAACGGCTTAGACCCCTATACCACACCTAAACTCTATGGGTACGGACAACGGCTTAGACCCCTATACCACACCTAAACTCTGTTGGTACGGATAACGGCTTAGACCCATATACCACACCTAAACTCTATGTGTACGGATAACGGCTTAGACCCCTATACCACACCTAAACTCTATGGGTACGGATAACGGCTTAGACCCCTATACCACACCCAAACGCCATGAGTACGGATCAAGGCTTAGACCCCTATACCACACTGAAACTCTATGGTTACGGATCACAGATTAGACTCATATACTACACCCAAACTCTATGGTACGGATAACGGCTTAAACCCCTATACCACACGTCAATTCCATGGGTACGGATAACGGCTTAGACCCCTATACCACACCTAAAGTCTACGGATACGGATAACGGCTTAGACCCCTATACCACACCTAAACTCTATGGGTACGGATAACGGCTAAGACCCCTATACCACACCCAAACGCCATGAGTACGGATCAAGGCTTAGACCCCTATACCACACCGAAACTCCATGGTTACGGATAACAGCTTAGACTCATATACCACACCCAAACTCTATGGTACGGATAACGGCTTAAACCCCTACACCACACGTCAATTCCATGGGTACGGATAACGGCTTAGACCCTTAAACCACACGTAAACTCTACGGGTGGATCTCGTATAACGATAGTTTAATGCTGTTCACAAATTTGTAGCTTGATTCTTTTGATAATTAGCTTGGTCAATATGTATATTCTTTCATCAACCTGCTCGAACGAAATCGTCAAAATATATTATTTTTTCCAGAAATTCAACAAACAACATACAACTACATCATATCTTAATGCGCACGGGATCCCACGGTAACTGATTCGTCACTAATTCATATGTTGCCAGCCAGTCTATATACATTTTAATCTGGGCCCAGCGTGTCGTAGCCATGTTCATAAATGATTTTAGGAGCCACAAATTTACCGTCTGAAAATTTGCGGAACGTCATTCATATGGTATGAACGCGACAGTAAATCAGTTAGTTGTCATCATATCTTTCATTCCACAGTTGAGACAATGCGGAAGGACAGTTTCCTACCTCTTTGACGAGAGAGGCTAGATAGAGCGCCGTAAGTGGCGTCTGCTCCGCGGGCTTCAATATGCACGTGCAGCCGCTGGCCAGCACTGGCCCCAACTTCTCCAGACTCAACAGTATAGGAAAATTCCACTGAAACACGTCAACACGTCGCAAGAATCAACACAGTATCATTAGGCACTTACGAGACAAAATGTACCATCGTTTCCCTACGTTGCCCGCTTCGAAGTTTCAAATGACAAGTGAACGGCATATCTGTCGATAAACGACATACTATTACATGTCCATGATACTCTGAACATGTCCATGGTACTCTGAACATGCATATTTATAATTGATTGAAACTCGTGTACAGATTACATCTATACGCACTCACTCACTCACTCACTCACTCACTCACTCACTCACTCACTCACTCACTCACTCACTCACCCACCCACCCACCCACGCACACACTCACGCACACACACGCACGCACGCACACACACGCACGCGCACACAAGTATATACGCACGCACGCGCGCACGCACGCACGCACGCACGCACGCACGCACGCACGCACGCACACACACACACACACACACACACACATAATTATATACTTGTATATGGGCGAAATGCAGTAGGTGTTTGTGGATAAGAATCATCAACGCTGTAAAGATGCCGCGCTGCTCTAAACACGAAACATAACTTACCGGGATTATCTGGCCGCACACGCCTATCGGTTCCTTGCGAGTATACGCGAAGAAATCACCGTCTGAAAGAGACGCAACGCCAGCTATTATAAGCGTGTGACGCAGGCCGACGGGGTGGATTTAAGGGGGTTTCCACAGTATGCAGGAATACAGTGAAACCTTTCAGGGTTGTTTGGCAGCATGTACATGATATGTCCACAAGCGAACACAGGAAAACATCATAAACAAATGTTATCACAACGTGTCGTATCATTAGGAAACTTTGCTGGAAACAACCCACGGCGCTGACCATTAACATGCACGGTCGGTTGCCAGGTTACAGGGATAATCATGTGCCAATTTGGGATGGACCTGATCAAAATAGCAATTGGTAGTAAATTGTTAATACACATATTAACCAACTCCATCTATACTCATCATGCCACCAAGTGTATATGTCTAAAAATAATTAAACTGTAGCAATACGTAATACATAATGTCAATGTTCTTTCTACTTCACATTCGGAGGAGTTTATGGAAACATGGTTGAGCCACCTGCTGTCATTTAATGACACTAAACCGTCCATTTCCGACTTCTTACATGTCAATGGTCATCATTATAAAAAATACGTATTCAAAATTCCCCTCTCCCAGCAGCAGTACGTGAGCTGTAATCCTTTATTTCATCGCCAGCAGGAGAACCCCTTCCTTCTCATTTTGTATAACGTAGCACCTCTGTAAGAGAGATAACACACCGGCTGGGAGGGTGTCCCCCGTCAGCTTGTCGGCAGCTCCGGCGTAATAGCGAGCAATCAAGATCGCAAACTTGATGTTGTCGTAGGCGTTGCTGAAAGACTTGCCGCAGTCCAACGTCTCCAGGCTCTGACGGACGAGGCATCACATTTTACATGACAATTTATCCAACGTCTTATCAGTTAAGGAAGTCAAATTTGTACCGTGCGTGCGTTCGTTCGTGCGTGCGTGCCTGCGTTCGTGCGTGCGTGCCTGTCACTATTATTATTATTATTATCATCTTTATTCGGACTCAAGATCCACAAACATGTACGTATTAAACAAATTGTAAGTTAGAAAGAGCAGCTAGAAAACGTTGTGTGTGTATGCGTGAGCGGTTGCGTGCGTGTGTGCACGCGCTCGTTTGAGTGCGTGGGTGCGTGCGTGCGTGCGTGAGTGCGTATGTAGGCGTGTGTACGTGAGTACACTTTAACTCTGTTATCGACAATGCTGTGATAAATGTGGCATTTCATCTAACTGGATGAAAATAAATATAAAGCTATAAGTTATATAAATTATACATTTCATCTCTCATCACTGCCTTGTTTGCAATTCGCGTTAGAGGAGTAGAGGAGGAGTTAGATGAGTAGAGGAGGAGTAAGATGAGTAGAGGAGGAGTTAGAGGAGTAGAAGAGGAGCTAGAGGAGTAGAGGAGGAGTTAGATGAGTAGAGGAGGAGCTAGATGAGTAGAGGAGGAGCTAGATGAGTAGAGGAGGAGCTAGATGAGTAGAGGAGGAGCTAGATGAGTAGAGGAGGAGCTAGATGAGTAGAGGAGGAGCTAGATGAGTAGAGGAGGAGCTAGATGAGTAGAGGAGGAGTTAGATGAGTAGAGGAGGAGCTAGATGAGTAGAGGAGGAGCTAGATGAGTAGAGGAGGAGCTAGATGAGTTGAGGAGGAGCTAGATGAGTAGAGGAGGAGCTAGATGAGTAGAGGAGGAGCTAGATGAGTAGAGGAGGAGCTAGATGAGTAGAGGAGGAGCTAGATGAGTAGCTCAACATGAAAACAAATATAAAGCTATATCGTATATCAATTATACATTTCATCTCTCATCATTGCATTGTTTGCATTTCGCGTCAGAGGAGTAGAGGAGGAGTTAGAGGAGTAGCTCAAGATTAAAACAAATATCAAAACGTAAAACGTTTAGACACCGCAATGTAGATGATGTCTCTGTCCATCAAATCAGCGAGTTTGTGCAGCAACCGGCCTCGATTTGAAGCATCCATGCGTCTCCACGGTGACCCAAGCTTGAATGCTTCTCGTGCCGCCTTAACTGCCTTTTCGATATCAGCCTGAAAGATAAACAGATTAGAAGAACGCTATAGCTAAAATATGTCTATTGTTGAAGAAACAGTTGCTTACTGTCCTCGGCATAACATATCAGCTCATTTCGCAATAAATGTTAGCAAGACACATTGTAAAGCTAACAGAAAATACCGGATGTGTTTTGACTTCCGCACATCTTGTCTGGCACGAAATACTAATATAGGTAATTATCCTTTCCAACGCGTGCTCGGTTTCAACCGAAAACACGTCAGATCAACTGAATGTTTGCATTCTGGTGCCAGCATTTTGTTGTTGTTAAACCACTCAGAGTTATTATTGGCGTTATGTAAACTTTGTTGATACGATACTTTCCATAATATTTTCCGAAGAGGATATGACGTTTTGCTCGGGCAGCCGCGGACGGATACAATATATTAAACACTTACCTATCTTTTTGGCTGAGAACGCTCACCGTCAATTTACATTCTTTGTTTCCTTTAAGTAAGAAACAAGATGGCTTACCGCCCTCCTGAGCACACACCTTATCACCCTCCTGGACGTCGGTAATCTTCTCGCACGTGGCGGGGTTCAGGGTCTGGAAGGTTTTCTCGCTCTCCGAGTTAACCCATTCGTTGTTGATAAAGATCTGCGTACGAGGAGAGAGCAAAGGTTAAGTGTCGTGTCTACAGACGCACACACGTACACACGTTCGTGCACACGTAGTCACCAACTCCAGACATCCACTCATAATATGTAGACCCCTGTACCACGGTTAATAACGCAAGACAATGATATGGTCCAAATCAACACCATTCTAATGGAACCTCTTTTTATTACCTAATGTTATGCATAACATCTGAGCATTTCGAATTATTGCACGCACGCACGCACGAACGAACGAGCGAACCCACACACGCACGCACGCACGCACAACTCCAACATTATAAGCGTTTGTTGTCTGTCTACTGTGGATGAATGCAATGCTGTTACCTAAGCATGTGTATATTCTTCCCAAAATTACGCTTAACACTTTACATCTTGTAACTGTTTTTTATTCATAATTAGCTTATAAAGTTGCATTTAAAAAAAAAATACAGACGCTAATTTGTATTAACGCGGGAATTAAGATATAGGTTAAGTCATGTCTACAGGCCTGAGGCAAGACGCCCCCTCTTGACAATATATTAAATGTATTACATACTATTAGCATTTCAAATCATCACTAATGTTTTGATATTACATACGCACCAATCGTATGACGTCATAGATACAACAAAATAATCGGTTTATGAATAACTGGCCATTTTACTTTGGGGGGGGCTCCTTGTCCCACCGTACCCCAACGTGGAGCAGTTAGTGATGAGATTGGTCTAATCGTAAATCGAATCATGAATCGCTCAATTTCTTTTAAAAACACAGCTCTGTTTATACGTATGGGGACATGATTCATACAGGTCTTACGCTATACGTACATTGTTAATCGTGTTTCTTCAACTAAAAATAGATCAGTTGTGAAATGTACGCTGGTTCACAACTCAAAATATGGCCGGCACAACAGTTGTTAAACTGATACGAACATTTAATCGCGGCAACAAATGTTATGTAATGTGCGCAGACCCAGTCGTACAAATGTGCGACTCGCAACAACAGTTTAGCGTACATAACAAATGTTATGTAATGTGCGCAGACCCAGTCGTACAAACGCGCGACTCGCAACAACAGTTAAGCGTACATAACAAATGTTATGTAATGTGCGCAGACCCAGTCGTACAAACGCGCGACTCGCAACAACAAGTTTAGCCCTTTCATGTGTCGTGTTCGACATGTATTAGACGTAAGGGATCGTTCACAATTGTCGACATGCACCAAATCGTACAGAACGTACTATGGGTGTGGGAGGGGGGAGGTCAAGGCCCGCGTATTATTTTTTAAATGTCGGTCGCATGCGAAATATGACCACATATTGAGTCATGCAGCGCCGCGCGGTGAACTGTTGCAAAACTACTATTGTTTTAAATCGCGTAACCAGTCACGGCACGGAGCTGAATTGCAGTCCGACATATTTGACATTTAAAACTTCATGGAAAACAATCATCAATATAATTTAAAGTAGTAATTAATGGGGCGTGGGGGGATCCCATAATGAGTACGCTTTGTACGAATAGGTAAATGTCGACAATTGTTAAAGGCCCCTTACGTAACACAACAGTGGCGCCACCCAACATATCAACCTTACGTAACACAACAGTGGCGCCACCCAACATATCAACCTTACGTAACACAACAGTGACGCCACCCAACATATCAACCTTACGTAACACAACAATGGCGCCACCCAACATATCAACCTTACGTAACGCAACAGTGACGCCACCCAACATATCAACCTTACGTAACACAACAGTGACGCCACCCAACATATCAACCTTACGTAACACAACAGTGACGCCACCCAACATATCAACCTTACGTAACACAACAGTGACGCCACCCAACATATCAACCTTACGTAACACAACAGTGACGCCACCCAACATATCAACCTTACGTAACACAACAGTGGCGCCACCCAACATATCAACCTTACGTAACACAACAGTGGCGCCACCCAACATATCAACCTTACGTAACACAACAGTGACGCCACATAACATATCAACCTTACGTAACACAACAGTGACGCCACCCAACATATCAACCTTACGTAACACAACAGTGACGCCACTCAACATATCAACCTTACGTAACACAACAGTGGCGCCACCCAACATATCAACCTTGCCCACAGAGATTTGCCACTTCCTGAACTTGAATGTATATTCATGTTTGAGTTTATATTATCAACTTAATTTTTTGCAAAATTAGTTTAAACTGAATTTGTAAGGTGGCTCCTCGATAGCAACTATCAACGAGGAGTCTCCTGACCCTATTTGTTTATTTACCTTAATATATACCATGTTTACTTACAACCGTATACACCTGTATTATGTAAAATTATAATTCAACATGGATATATATGTATTATGTGAAGTGTCTGACGGGTCAAATAAAAAATTCTTCTTCTTCATCTGAAATAAAGGTTTCTAAATATTTTATTGTATGCACCTAACCTCAAAATATGATCATTGGTGATACTTTCATAAGGGATCACATATATTATTTATTTTAAAAAGGCATTCATTGCAAAAACTATTTAAATTTGTTGATAAAAAATAGTTTCTAGCTGCACATCCTATTTGCTGATTAACATCATAACCAGTTTAGTTGCTTAGTCGCTACTAAGCCACACTTTGAAATAATTAGTACTACACATTGCTAATAAGCGTAATTAAACAAATGCGAATATTGCACTAAACATGATTGATAAAATAATAATAATAACATTAAACGAGAATTTTTTTTAATCGGACACACCGCGGATTGAAACCAGGATCCTCCAAATATAAAGCGAACGCTCTACCGCAAAGCCACGACAGCTCAGGCGGCATGTTGCACTGAATTCGTTTTGTATTCTGCAGGTGGTCTCGTGGCATTGTCGTTTTAAATGTAAATTTCATTTTTTAGCACATTTACGTTGGTAGCATTTACAGGAATTTTTCCATTCATTGTCCTCTGTGAGAAAGACTTGCGAGTGATTAATGAAAATATGTTAAATATAAATTACTTTTAATTATGGTAACTTTTAGTCACTTTTATGTGGGTAGTATATATTATATTACGCTTTTTGCGGCATTACGTCACTGCACATCCTACAACGCTATTTTCGGTGGTAATCAAACTTAACGTTTCTTGCAGAGCTCGACGGTTCTTGCAGAACTCGACGGTTCTTGCAGAATTCGACGATTCTTGCAGAAGTCGACGGTTCTTGCAGAACTCGACGGTTCTTGCAGAACTCGGCGGTTTTTGCAGAACTCGACAGGTTTTGCCGTTTCATTACCCTTTTGTGTAGTGCATGACTGTAAGCCAATGTCAGCAGATGAAATTGTATACGGTAGTTTAGGGCAACCAATGGTATTTTGGTTGATGGATTTAAATTTTCCATACCTCATGTCGCCTCTGATTGTAGTGTTTTACGTAGTTGCCGAGTCAACTGACGTTACAGTTTGTCATTTTAAACGTGGGGTCACACGTATTAAAAAAGTGCAGAATTCGCATTAGAATCCGTTGTTATACTCGAGGCAGTGTGAGTTGCAATCCCGTGATCAGATTTACACTGCCCACTGCTGTACGGCCTACTTAAATAAACAATCAGATTACTATAACCTTCTGACTATGTGGATATGTCTATATATATATATATATATATATAAATGTATGTGCGCGAGAGCATGCTGGTGTGATTGTGTGTGCGCGCGCACGTGTTTGTGTGCGTGCGTGTAGGCCCTATATACATAGTGTCATCCTGGATAACTTACTGACCTATTGGCTTACTGCTGACTTGCAGTGTACTTCGGTGTTAATTTTGCATTGTACATGGTCACGAGAATGCCTAATACTTTGGTTTTGTTGCGCCACTGAGCTCGGATTTTCCGAGGATATTGGCGCCAAAGAAGTCATATTATCTAGCAGCTTACTGTTTTCGTAATTTAGCCAGAATACACTTGATAGTGCAGGTCTCGTCTACATAAAGGATGCGCAGCTGATAAAGTGGAGATATTTGCACGGGGCAAAGTCCGCGGTAGAGAAAACTTACGTTGACATGACAATCGCCTGTAAGCTGTTGACACCAACACCGGCTCCACCATTTGGGCTTTAATTTCACGTGCGTTCATTGGTTATTTAAAGAATTACGTCTTCATAATTATTATGTTTGTAAAAAGAGTAACAATACATAATTTATGTGAATATGTTACACATGGTAGTTTTACAAATATGTCAAAACAACTTGTCAGTGGTCATACAAGCATGTCTTATAAAACATTTTATTTCGTGTCTGTGCAAATATGTCAAAACAGCTTGTCAGTGGTCATACAAGCATATGTCTTATAAAACGTTTTATTTCGTGTCTGTGCGGGTGATAAGCGTGTGTGTGTGTGCGTGTGTGTGTGAAAATGAAATGAAGTTATCAAATGCAGGGGATCATCCATAAAGTCATGCTCAGGGGGAGGGTGATCGTTACGGAGGATGGGAGGATCAGGATGTCTAGTGTGGGGGCAGCACATACATAAATAGAACACCCGTTAGTAAACCTGCAGTGAGCTGGCTTGTTGCTCTTGTTTATAGGGGGATGATTAATGATGTAACTCTATGCGGCATACACATAAACAGAAGTGTGTGATTTTTAGTACGTCACGTGTATATCTTACAGAGAACTCCAAATTGCTTCACTATATGTTCCAATACACCCATTAAACGTACATAAACATGGACAACTGATGTAATTGATGTTATTATTAGTTATACAGACATTATGTTCTACATGGGAACTGCAAATCATTAAAAACGTACGAATATAAAATAGATGTGTGCACAATAGGTGGGTGTTGGTCTTTTTAAAAAAACGAACTTAGTCTTAGGGGGGTGTACATGCAGGCCAGCGTTACGAAGCATTACAAGGAGTGAGGATCTTTAAAAACGTCAAAAAAGCATGACGTACCTTATGGATAGCAACTACTGTTTTTAGTTTTGCGACATTAGAAACAACTGATTATGCTGTTTCTTGCACACTGTAGCCTAGGCTATGGCTATAGTATGAGCCATGCGGGGATACCACCCCATTTATGATGGACTTCATGGCATGACTGATGCTGAGGTTCTGACAATAATGCACGATACCCGGTGGGGTAGAATATGTCTCGCACTCACCTGAGTGTATTTAATTTCCGGATTTTTGATCGGTTCGGGAGTGGTGCTTGGCGACATGGCTGTGCAATCCTATTCAACGACGTTAAAATACGACAATGTCCGACTAGACCGAAGGAACGTTGAGTCGAGTGTTTATCTAGGTCATCCGTAAGAGACACTTGGATCTTCGTGGACGCGTCCATTTCGCTGGAGGGGTACAAATATATACCAGGCCACGATAGAAATATAAGTGAGCTCTTTGTTGCGTCATCTTGATAGTTTAATATACTTTGTGTTCACATATTACAGGCCTGTAGTCTGGGAGTGCGTTGGGTGCGTCCGGCCTGTTGAGACACGAGTTTAACTTTGTCAAAAAAAGTTAAGGGCTAAAACAATTTGTTAGGTGTCCGCTGATATAAAAAATTCCGCTTAACCAGACACGCTTTTGATGGCCGCTGAAACTGAACAGTTCCGATTCGTCAGACATTTTTGGTGGCCGCTGATGCTTAAAGGTACGGTAGGTGTTCGTAAAACAATTTTTTTTATTATAAAATCGTGTTATTTAGTGTAAATTTTATATACTGTAACATATGCCGACCGGCCAAACGTGTCGAAATGAAGAAGACGCAATTTTTAAATCGACGCTTCGACGCTTACAACCACGGGCAACTGAATCAGCTTGAGCCCCTGTAACTGATATATATATATATATATATATATATATATATATATATATATATATATATATATATATATATACTGTTTGTCATTTTAAACGTGGGGTCACACGTATTAAAAAAGTGCAGAATTCGCATTAAAATCCGTTGTTATACTCGAGGCAGTGTGAGTTGCAATCCCGTGATCAGATTTACACTGCCTACTGCTGTACGGCCTACTTAAATAAACAATCAGATTACTATAACCTTCTGACTATGTGGATATGTATATATATATATATATATATATATATATATATATATATATATATATATATATATATATATAAATGTATGTGCGCGAGAGCATGCTGGTGTGATTGTGTGTGCGCGCGCACGTGTTTGTGTGCGTGCGTGTAGGCCCTATATACATAGTGTCATCCTGGATAACTTACTGACCTATTGGCTTACTGCTGACTTGCAGTGTACTTCGGTGTTAATTTTGCATTGTACATGGTCACGAGAATGCCTAATACTTTGGTTTTGTTGCGCCACTGAGCTCGGATTTTCCGAGGATATTGGCGCCAAAGAAGTCATTTTATTATTTTATTATTATAGTAATCTAGCAGCTTACTGTTTTCGTAATTTAGCCAGAATACACTTGATAGTGCAGGTCTCGTCTACATAAAGGATGCGCAGCTGATAAAGTGGATATATTTGCACGGGGCAAAGTCCGCGGTAGAGAAAACTTACGTTGACATGACAATCGCCTGTAAGCTGTTGACACCAACACCGGCTCCACCATCTGGGCTTTAATTTCACGTGCGTTCATTGGTTATTTAAAGAATTACGTCTTCATAATTATTATGTTTGTAAAAAGAGTAACAATACATAATTTATGTGAATATGTTACACATGGTAGTTTTACAAATATGTCAAAACGACTTGTCACTGGTCATTCAAGCATGTCTTATAAAACATTTTATTTCGTGTCTGTGCAAATATGTCAAAACAGCTTGTCAGTGGTCATACAAGCATATGTCTTATAAAACGTTTTATTTCGTGTCTGTGCGGGTGATAAGCGTGTGTGTGTGTGCGTGTGTGTGTGAAAATGAAATGAAGTTATCAAATGCAGGGGGTCATCCATAAAGTCATGCTCAGGGGGAGGGTGATCGTTACGGAGGATGGGAGGATCAGGATGTCTAGTGTGGGGGCAGCACATACATAAATAGAACACCCGTTAGTAAACCTGCAGTGAGCTGGCTTGTTGCTCTTGTTTATAGGGGGATGATTAATGATGTAACTCTATGCGGCATACACATAAACAGAAGTGTGTGATTTTTAGTACGTCACTTGTATATCTTACAGAGAACTCCAAATTGCTTCACTATATGTACCAATACACCCATTAAACGTACATAAACATGGACAACTGATGTAATTGATGTTATTATTAGTTATACAGACATTATGTTCTACATGGGAACTACAAATCAATAAAAACGTACGAATATAAAATAGATGTGTGCACAATAGGTGGGTGTTGGTCTTTTTAAAAAACGAACTTAGTCTTAGGGGGGTGTACATGCAGGCCAGCGTTACGAAGCATTACAAGGAGTGAGGATCTTTAAAAACGTCAAAAAAGCATGACGTACCTTATGGATAGCAACTACTGTTTTTAGTTTTGCGACATTAGAAACAACTGATTATGCTGTTTCTTGCACACTGTAGCCTAGGCTATGGCTATAGTATGAGCCATGCGGGGATACCACCCCATTTATGATGGACTTCATGGCATGACTGATGCTGAGGTTCTGACAATAATGCACGATACCCGGTGGGGTAGAATATGTCTCGCACTCACCTGAGTGTATTTAATTTCCGGATTTTTGATCGGTTCGGGAGTGGTGCTTGGCGACATGGCTGTGCAAGCCTATTCAACGACGTTAAAATACGACAATGTCCGACTAGACCGATGGAACGTTGAGTCGAGTGTTTATCTAGGTCATCCGTCAGAGACACTTGGACCTTCGTGGACGCATCCATTTCGCTGGAGGGGTACAAATATATACCAGGCCACGATAGAAATATAACTGAGCTCTTTGTTGCGTCATCTTGATAGTTTAATATACTTTGTGTTCACATATTACAAGCCCGTAGTCTGGGAGCGCGTTGGGTGCGTCCCACCTGTTGAGACACGAGTTCAACTTTGTCAAAAAAAAAGTTAAGGGGTAAAACAATTTGTTAGGTGTCCGCTGATATAAAAAATTCCGCTTAACCAGACACGCTTTTGATGGCCGCTGAAACTGAACAGTTCCGATTCGTCAGACATTTTTGGTGGCCGCTGATGCTTAAAGGTACGGTAGGTGTTCGTAAAACAATTTTTTTATTATAAAATCGTGTTATTTAGTGTAAATTTTATATACTGTAACATATGCCGACCGGCCAAACGTGTCGAAATGAAGAAGACGCAATTTTTAAATCGACGCTTCGACGCTTACAACCACGGGCAACTGAATCAGCTTGAGCCCCTGTAACTGATATATATATATATATATATATATATATATATATATATATATATATATATATATATATATATATATATATATATATATATATATATATATATATATATATATATATATATATATATGTATATATATATATATATATATATATATACATATATATATACATATATATATATATATATATATATACATATATATATATATATATATATATATATATATATATATATATATATATATATATATATATATATATATATATATATATATATATATATATATATATATATATATATATATTATATAAGGGTATGCAACTAGGAATGACCCCACTCACCTTTCAACATCCGTATCTCGGCGTTGCGATGCGTAATCCGAATACTGTGACCTTACACAAATGTCCCAATGAATAAACTTTCACTATACCAACTTGTCATTAAAAACATATATGGATTTCTTATGAAAAGCGGTACGTTAACGACTGTATGCACAGAAATATTACCGCCCTGCATACGTTAACGTTACAATGTTACCGGAAGTGAGGTGCAGGTGACAGGTGTGCGTTGACAATCCTCTTGCAAAGGTCAAACACGTGGCGTTTGCCTAACAAAGGATTTTGCACACCTCACTGTCACCTGCTGTAGAATGTGTCAGACTGATAATTGGCTCCTTTTGTTGTGTAGATTATTTGCCTAACAAAGGATTTTGCACACCTCACTACCCAACATGCACCTCACTTCCGGTAACACTGTAACGTTAACGTATGCAGGGCGGTAATATTTCTGTGCGTACTGTCGTTAACGTACCGCTTTTCATAAGAAATCCATATATGTTTTTAATGACAAGTAGGTTTAGTGAAAGTTTATTCATTGGGACATTTGTGTAAGGTCACAGTATTCGGATTACGCATCGCAACGCCGAGATAAGGATGTTGAAAGGTGAGTGGGGTCATTCCTAGTTGCATATATATATATATATATATATATATATATATATATATATATATATATATATATATATATATATATATATATATATATATATATATATATATATATATATATATATATATATATATATATATATATATATATATATATATATATATATATATCAGTTACAGGGCTCAAGCTGATTCAGTTGCCCGTGCTTACAACACTCGACGTCGCTGGTCAGTGCACTTCCTGAACCGCTTTCGGCAAGTTCTGAGAAGGTCGCGACCCGAGGAGGCGGAGCTTGTATTATGTTAGGCAAACTTGTCCGCCCCACTCGTCGTCTCCGGGGCGAAGTTCCACACTGGGTTTTATTAACTCGCCGATTTGGGCTTTCCGTAGCCAAATGGATAGTTTTAAAACCAATACGCACTAACCGTTTCACATGTGTATTCTGTGACATACAACCGACACTTGGGCGTCAAGAAACTGAAGAAATGTGCTCCAAATAATTATTTATGAGTACATTTATCGGTCACACAGAAAAGATTTCATAAATAGCCGCCATACTGCATGTGCACGTGATGTTGCCTTTGGGTCACACGATCAAACGCGATTTCGTGTAGAATGAGGCCAAAGTGGGCCAGCAGCACAGACATAAATAAAACACACGTTAGTAAGTTAGTAGTTTATATGGGGATGATTAATGATGTAACTCTATGGCCAGCAGACGGCAATTCTTAGCGTGACCTTATATTGATCTACGAGAAACCCGTTTGGTAATCCCGCTCACAACAACATCCGGTTATATACAAATGTTGACAAGCACATGCGTTCTGACAAAAAGGTAATAATTTCACACTTTTACATGGTTATTTTCAGGTAACTTTAGTGATATACATATAAGAATGCATGTTTATGGCGTTTTTGTAAGGTTTTACGTTTCATGAAAATACTTACATTTGTGCCGAACGAGATCTTCGCCTATAAAACAGCAACAGCCAGATAGAAAAAAATTGTATGGCGATTGACTTTGCCTAGTATTATGTCAGCGCCTGTCACTGATAAGCAACATGGCTTCCATAGTAATAGATGGTTCGCACAAATTGTCGTAAATATTCCGTTCGTCACTGTGTCTGAGAAATTACCTTCGTTTGAGATTTGTTTAATTTCAATGATTGTTATCAACAAGCCGTGTCCGTCAAAAAGCATTCTATATTATTTGTTCATTTGATTTGTCCGATTATAATTTATGTTCGTCTCGAACGTGCCGTTGCCTATTACCTATATCGTATTACTAGCGTAATCAGGGACCTACATGTTATCATCTAATACCAGAAAAGACGTACGTGTAAGGCCTGTTTCGTGTATACGGTCTATCGGTTAAACCATGTATAATAAGTGTCTATATGTCGTAATAGTTTTTGAAGTTGTTGACATCATTTTGGTTTGCATGCATTCGTTTTCGGTTCCCATTTCGCGGAATAACACTGGCGATTCTTTCGTGCATAAAATAAAAGTAAATAAGACAGCACATTTAATTTTCTTGAGTGCCACGATCTTCTGTGAAAACTGTTGCATTTGTGTGTCCCACCACGGTAAACTTTTCCTTGTTTATAATGTAGCAAACAATGTCAATAATTGTTTTCTAAAGTGGTAATAAAATGTATGTCATAAACTGTATTGGTTATAAACGCAAATTTAGCAACATCACATCCTTTCACCCACAGAGTTTATATGGTTCTGAGGACAGAAATGCAGGAAGGGAAAGAGGTGGCATGAAAAGAAGCGGTGCAAAAAGAGGGCAGAGTGCATCGCGAGGAATGGGTGGCAGGAGGCGTCGACGTGGCAGAGCAAGTCTAGTTCCACTGAACAGAGAAGACTGTGCACGCATGAGGAAACCGGGAAGCCAGAAAAAGGAGAGACTACAGGTAAAATTGTATTTATTGTATTGGAATTACACAATTGTAGTAACAAAAATGCAGCTGATAAAGGTCTCTATATTATTGTTTAGCCTCATTTGTGGTATTTTTATGCCAACAATAAACTGCAGCGACATAAATTATATTAAATTAATTAAGAAGTGTAATAACTGAAAATTATATGTACCCAGTACAATTGAATTTTTACTTCATTACCCTAATTAACCATAATTAAGGATTTAATTCATTAGCATAACATATTGCAAGTACATCTAACAAGGTGGGAGAAAGGTGCTTTAAAATTATCAAATGAAGTTAAGTGTCATTATGTTGAATGAATTGTACAGTATTACTGTGACATGGATCTAGCACAACGCATTCTATATGTACCGGTATACATAATTATGAACTTTGTGTCATCTACATGACACCTATTTGATAAATATCTACACAATAGATGTAGCCAGATTACATTGACTGAACTTAAGCTGTCTGTATTGTACAAAGGTTAAGGGAGATGGAGGTCATTTACATGATGTGGACCCCTGCATGAAATTAATTTGTTATTTTAACAACACTACATTATATCTGTATGTCGCATAGATAAAAAAATCATATTTGATAATATAATGCATATAATTACAGCCCCAATCACTCAGTGATAGGTAGTAACATTATTAGTCAATATAATTATGCAAGAAAATACAGGAAACAATGCGTAGAATAGTTGTCACATAGTTTACAAACAATTAAAAAACTGTTTTATTATAATAATTTGATACATACAACATCAATGGTGATGATTTCATGTGTTGATCAACATTTAAAGTTCTGAGCCAAATATTATAGACAATAATAAGTGCATATAGTGTCCCTGCAACCCTTTGCAATAGCAGCAATAACTGTGTGTCCTGTACATGAAAGAATATGCAGATATGCTAAGTGTACCACTTGGCAGTAGAACAGCCTTTTCAGCATGTTTACAACCCGCTTTCAAGCCAAAATGTACTAGCAACAAAATGTAATAGCAAACCGCAAAAAAAATATGTTTACTCATTTTTAATCCAGATGTACCTGCACACCATCATTTCACTTTGAAAAGCACCAGAATGAAGTACATGCAACGTAAAATAAAAAAATTCCACACACCACAACCACTGAGCGAGGCCCCCAGCATCCGATTTTCACATAACACCCACAAATCATGGAAACCAGTACATTTACCATTTTTAGAGCAATTTTACTTGGTGGCACCTCTTCTTCGTCATCTTGCCAGGCTGACATCAGTGCCTTGACTGAGCAGGAGGCAAAAGGGCTGCTTCTGCAGATGGCCGAGAGGTAGCAGGCCTCTTATTCGATATTATGAGGCAAAATACACCAAGAACAGTGGGAAGTGCGGTTGCTCCAAATTGGTCATTGTCAAGAAATTACCAGCGATGTCGAACGATTATGCAGCGATAATCTCCTAACCATCTGTTTTTGGGGCCAACTTCCCATCTCCCATCTGCTTGTGGGTCCAACCTTTTACCCAAACTCCCACCATTTTTTAGAGTCAATCTCCTATCCAATCTACCACCTCCCACCATTTTTTTTAGATTTAACCTCTCACCAATTTTTCAGACCAACCTCGCACTTTCTGCCACCCCAATTACTTGTGTACTGTAGTGAACATCATTTTCTGAAGTTACATATTTCTTACTACAAATCAGTTTAGTAGCAGAGTTGGAGTCATTATGATGATAAAGAAATTATAATTATTGTGTTAATTACATAATTATACCGAAAATAATAGATTTTAAATTCACATAATGATAATTAACCCGTGATGAAAAATAATGATCATCATGCCATCAGGTTATTTAATTATGTTGTCACCATTTAGGAGGAAATACCAGATTCCACAAGTTTCTCCAGGCTTTTTGATGTTTCAATGAGTTTCACCGTGGAGCATACATAGCAGGAGACACTGACAGTCAGTCACTACTGAATGCCTAAAATTTCCTATGAAGCCTAATTTGAAGCATACTTTTAATTAAATTCCCTACACAACTTTTTTGTACACAAGTCTATGAAGACATGCTCCACAGGCTTGCCACTGAAGCTATTCACTCACTGGTGATCAAGTAATGGATAAGGGTTACACACTTACAACAGTGGACCAACATGAATACTGACCAGCACCAAGCAGATTGTCTTCAACATTTGTATCACTAAATCAATCATTGCAGCTCCCTGCCCTTTCATGCAGGACAATGCTTGAACAAACACAAACACCTTATTATACCAACTTTCTTACAGAATGTATATCATTGGCTTTAACCAACTGATATCATTAAGAACTACTGAACAAATATAATCAGCTGTCCATGAAGCAACAACAGAACAGTATGGGATAACCAGACTGTGTTACATCAGTAAAGCATCACTCTTTCTTTGTTTGCGTTTTGTTAAGCCGTCATGCATACTACAAAGTTTTCCATGCTGCAACATGGTTTGATATGTGATTGGTAATGAAAATGATAACAAAGAATTATAAATTATACACATACCTAGTGACAAGATGATAATACAAACTATAACAAACACATTATACTGATCACAATGAACACTCATAATGACTCTGACCCTGTTTAGTAGCATTATATATCTGGCACAGAACATGCTGTTGAGTGTTTGACCTATATCCTACTTTCATATCAACATTATTTGCAACTGTTACAACAAATCAGACCTACAATGAATATAATATTCTCATAATATAATATATATGGAATCTTGTGGCAGTACAATTATTATGTATATATGTATGTATTCATGTAACCACACATGCATAATCACCTGTCATTTTATGCAAACAGTACAGTTAGAATGCCTAAAATTTAATGATAATTATATATTTTCTACAGGAAATGGATTTACTGGTACTCGACCCTACAGTATTGACAATGGTGGGACGTTACAGAGCTGACGTGTTTGGTGTGCCAGCACGAGGGGACAATGATGCTATGCGGCATTATGCATACCACCAGTTTGTTCTGTGGCGACATGGCAAGCTAGGAATAGGTAACCGCCATGTTATACTAAGCTGTTGTGTGTGGCAAATTAGACAGACATTTCCAAGTGAAAATGGACAATACACTGGGTTCAAAGTTCATAGATTAGGTTAAGTCATTACTTGTTAAACATGAATGCACATTCATACGCTTTGTGAAAAATTATCCAGACACATTATAAAGTTACCCATGACAGTTTTGAAACCACAGTGCTTTCATAAAAATTTTTACTTTTGAACTGTTTGATATTACACAACAAATACACAGGTTAAATGGCACATTAGTTACCTGTTCCTACCTTGCTTCTTTCCATTACATTGGGAACTAATGTCAATGACACGGTTAAGTCTTTGTAAATCGAGTACGATGCCTGGCAACTGTTGCGATGTTGGGTGCAATGTTTCTGGGATTGTCAGGCTTGATGCCACACTTCCTGGCTTTGGGCAATTCATCCTCTATGTAGGCACAGATGATTGTCTCCTCCAGGCTGAAAATGTACTCATGTTTCAGTTGCCGCTCTGGCACAATTGTCCAGTTTTTCCTTCTTGTTGAATACCTTGTGGTAACTGTAAATTAACAAACAAACTTAATGATATGTTATACAACAATTAATAACTCATGTTAGGCAGGATGGCATTTGCAAGACATTCTCCATTCCACATGCTAGTGCTATGTACTGTTTCAACGTAAATAGCTAAATGATTTAACACAAATGTAATGTTATTGAAAATACTGAATATGAATGCATAACATGATATACACATGCTGTTTTTATTTTGCACTGTATTACTGGTTGTGTATTGCAACGCAATAAACCTCCCATTGGAAATATTAACATATGTGAATGATGTTTCTTTCTTAGTGTAAACAGCCATCATTGTTTTAAGTCTTCTTTACAAAATACTAACTAACCCAAGGGGCTAAGTAGAAACATAATCCGTGATAATCGCTATTTGTGCTGTAATGGAAGGTCATTATTGTTGTGTCTAACAACAATGTATACAAGCTATGCTTACACAGTGTGCCCTTTGCTGTTTGTCTTCAGTGGCAAATCTTTGTGCTTCTTCTATTGCTGTGAGGAAATTTCTTGCCCGATACACTGGGAAGCTGCAATAGATAACTTTTAACTGTTATGTTTCGTAAGCATGATCCAGTTGCCAACTCCACCACTGGTGGACTTTGGAGCACACACTGTGAACATGGACATTCCAGCTAAGTTTGTTATCAAGATGGACACCTAGGTATTTGTACTGACCGATCTGGGCAATTTCTTCACCATGGATAACAACAGGCAAGTGATCGGCAACAATACATTTAGCATCAAAAATCATCTCTTGAGTCTTACTAACATTGAGTTTGAGGTGGTTGTTGTCACACCAATGTACAAAGCTTTCAATTTCAGAAGTGTTCATGCTGATGTCAGAATCAGCATGTAACAGACTAAGAATAGCCGAATCATCAGATTATTATTATGTAGTTGTTACTACTGCTGCTGGTACAGTCATCTGTATACAGAAAGTACAAAATCGGCGAACTGACATAACCTTGGGGTGCACCGATATTTGTTAACACAGTTTAGGAAAGAGTCTGATTTATTTTTAACAAGCTGCACTATGTCTGTTAGAAAAGAATGATACCACTTGATGATATATGGATTGACATTCATTTGTTTCAGCTTACTGAGCAGGGTGTGAGGTTGGATAAGGTTGAACGCCAAGCTAAAGTCTATAAACAATAGTCTAGCATAAGCCTTGGGCTTGTCTAAGTGTTTCAAAATTAAATGGACAACAGTGTTGACAGCACCACATGTTCCTCTGCCATGCCTGTAGGCATATTGGAATGGGTCAAGATAGTCCTGAATGTCTAACCTCAGTTTACAAGCCACTAAGCATTCCAAACATTTCATTACAATTGATGTAAGTGCAACAGGTCTGTAATCATTGTTTTGTTTTGGGCAAATTATCTTTGGTACAGAAGTAATATATGAGGTTTTTAAGAATATTGGTACCCTGTGGCTATCGACCGAAAGTTGGAATATGGGGCACCAAGCCGGTGCCAGCTCCTCAGCAAATGTTTTCCACAAAAAAGCTGGAATGCCATCAGGACCAGTTGCTTTTCTACTACATACATGTTGGAAGACTTTAGTAACAACATCTACATCAATTTCAAGCCTATCGGCATTACTGACAAACACATCGCTGAGCACAGAATCACATCTACCGTAAGAGTCCTGAGTATCAAAATGTCTGTAAAAATCATTCATTTCATCAGCAAAAGCCTGTTCATTTGTATATCTAGTTCTTTGCATTTATAATACAACATGAAATACTAAAACAAAACAAACAGTAAATAAACACGATTACAGATCACGAAAGTGTTTGGTCACCTTTACTTTTTTGTTAGTGACACTCGAGAAGCCACTTTCAAAGCTGACTCAACCACTTGTCTAAGCCAGCTAAATGCCATGTCTAAACCAGAGTGGGTTGACGGCTCCAGTGATATGTTTATCAAATCAATAAATATTATCACTTATTATTGTGTCAAAATATAATTATTTTTTTTAATCATAAAATTTATTGTGCTCAAGTATCAGTGAAAATGTGCACGAATGTACCTTTATATTTAATATATGGTAGTTGAATAACACAATGTTGTTACTATATTTCTCTGTGACTTTCTTAGGCAATTTTGTGACTTTATTTTCATAACTTTTTTCATGTAGCTTTATTTCCACTCACTATCCCTACATGTATATCAACATAAACAAATATTTAGTTGTATATGTAACATACCTTAACCTTTCATTGAATAACTATTTTATTTGCATATTTCATGCCCCATGTTACAGTGGCCTACTTTCCATTTAGTGATGTGCCCATCAAATTGACGTTGGATGGTAGCAATGTGCATGCATGTAATGGGTTGTCCATAGTACAATCAAATAATTTATTTCCTAAATATGTGGTGAGTACCCATAATTGATAATGTTTGTACTGTTTACATCCTATACTGTAGTTAAAGTTTATATAGTATATAAAATATTATTCACTTTGATTACCAGTTGCTTTCTGGATATTTTTTTGGGTCAAATGCTGGTTTTTGTCTGATATAGTTATATGAACATCTGTCCACATGCACAATTCACACCAGGAGGGCTGGTATGTTACTGCCAGTCTGGGATAGTTTTACATTACAACCTACTTGGAGGCATTATGTTTAACAATGAGACAATTGATGTGTCAGTGAGGCAGGGCAATACACAACACACAACACCATAGAACCTGATAACAGATTGGACTGATGCTTATCTGTGTGCACTGATGGGACAGTAGTGACTCACTGAAGCTTCCAGTGTTGTTACAACAATGATTGCCTTTTAACTTAAAACAACCATTCTTCCATAACCGTTCTTCTTTCCACATCTTTAGATGATCATTTACATGTTTGTTCATATTATGATGTAACGTTTTCAGTTTGCTACATTTCAATGGGCCAATTGTTTCCCACCATAATTTATCCAAGCATGAGCATGACATAGGGCCACACTTCAATGCCTTGCATTTCTTGGACAATGACAAATGTACGTAATTTCATTGAAGTGGGTACCAATGTTTTGCATTACATAATCTTGCCGGTTATTCTATGTCTAATATTATTAGACATAGAATAACCGGCAAGATAAACTGTGCATAGCCTTGGTGCCTGACAACTACTTAGTGTACATTATTCATCAGGCATTTTGTATAAGAAAATGTGAATCCAAAAAGTAGAAGGTAGAAGGGCGTGGAGAAGAAGAAGACCGAGACTGATATGGGAGGACTGCGCGAAGAGAGATTTAGTGGGAGGGGAATGGAGAATGAGGGTGAGGGATAGAGGGGAGTGGAGACAATTGGTGGAGACGGTAGTAAAACAGGACTAGTTATGAAGAAGGGGGAAAATAAATCATCAACCAGTATCGGTGCCAGCCTCACACGGACTACAGGGAAAAAGAGGAGAGCAACAACAATAACTAGTCTAAACACATGGGTGAGTTTTTGCTACACTAAGCCTATGCCATTGAGATTATCAACATGCCACATATACAACATGCAGGCACTGTATTTTATGTGGGTGTGTGCGTGCGCACGGCTACAACAAATCAAATGGTGTCCTCGACAAGACCTGAGGCGGAAGTACTCGGTACTCCAGTACATTTAAAAAAATACTCGTACTCATATAACTTATGACGTGTCAGGTACTCGTATTCATACTCAATGTACGCAGAATTTATGAGTACATCTGTGTACTTTTCAATATACAATATATACTGTGAAATTTATTTGTAGTTAACAAAGTGAAACTTTCCAGAAGTATTTCAATGTTCAATTATTTTTTTAAATACTTTGTTTTTTTCTGATTGATTACTCCCCTTGGCTTTGGCTTTGGCTTGGGCCTTGCCATTCCTACACATAGCACACCCCATTTTTCCAATACTAATAGCCATGACTATGTCTATGATACAAAAAAAGACAACATACAGCAACTTTTCCCAGTAAGAAACACCAGGGCCGGTTAAGCAAACAATTGTTTAATTTAATTTATATTGTTGTAGCCTGTCGGGTTGCGTCGGTAGGATCGTAACGTTAGTTCCGTTACTTGTAATTAAAACGTTGATATATTTTTACATGGCTTTTTTACATTCCTCTCACATACACGCGTTCATGAACGAATTACACATAAACCCACATTCTGGAAACAACTTAACTGGTGTTAAACCTGAATTGTGTGAAGGCACCACGTGCGACATAGCCATTAGGCAAAGTCAATCGCCCTACAATTTTTTTCTATCTGGCAGTTGCTGTAGTAGGGCGAAGATCTCGTTCATCAAAAACGTAAGTATTTTCATGAAACGTGAAACCTTATAAAAACGCCATAAACAGAGCAATAAACACGTATTTCGTGTCTGTATGCATTCTTATATGTATATCACTAAAGTTACCTGACAATAACCATGTAAAAGTGTAAAATTATTACCTTTTTGTCAGAACGCATGTGCTTGTCAAAGTTTGTAGATAACCGGATGTTGTGTGAGCGAGATTACCACACGGGATTCTCGTACGTCAACAGGTCAAGCTAAGGCCACGTATATGGACTCTTTGTGAAAGTATCCATAAATTACAAATTGATAGCTCATTAGAAAACCGCTTTATAGAAGAAAAAAACAATTTTCGTCCTCTGAAAAACAGCAGAGGTAAAGGTAACTGTTTCTTCAATTGTGTGAATAATACTTTATGTAACGCATGTAGTATACATAATCAAAAAATGCTTGTTCATATGACTTAAATAGTTAACTAATTTAATATTGTATTTCATTATTTAACAAACGTGCTAGCATGTTGCAGGGGATACTGAGATTTTTTTTATTCTTCACAAAATTTATTTTAAATGAGACTAGTTAAAAAATCTAATTGATTAAGCACCTCGAACTTAATTTTTATTTTTTTATTTTCAGATGTGGTCAACTAAGTCGGGGTCAAAGAAGAACGGCGGGCCGGTCATGGATTTGCATTTAGATAGTGTGCATTATGGTTTTAACTGCTTATCCTATATTTAGCTAAATGCCCATTTGAAGTTGTCCAATGAGGAGCGAGCGAACAACAAAGAAGTTCCCGGCCATTACAGAAATTCTTTCCAAGTCACAGCAACTTATTTTATTAATGGCTTCATCTCGGCTGGACTGCCCGGTCCCGAGGACATTTTCGACATACCCGGCTTTATCTGCTTACCGTAAGAACGAGGCAGTGACACATGTGGACTGTGTCAACCGTTACATGGGAATAACTGCACTTTGTTATTGAAGTGCCACAAAAAAATTACATTATAGGTGTGTCGTTACATCATTGATTGTTACATAAGGAGTAGGCAATGCATATTAACATAATATATATATATATATATATATATATATATATATATATATATATATATATATATATATATATATATATATATATATATATATATATATATATATATATATATATATATATATATATATATTTTGTTTAATATATTTTACAACTACCACAAAAAATCGAATACCCTAACTAAAACTAACTACGACATCGTTTCTTCGACATTTTCTTCTTTCCTACTCGGCGACAGCTGCAAATAAAAAAAAATTGAGTTCGACACAATTACAGTAATGGAAGATTCAATAATAATTATAGTGTACTAATCCAACACACGTTCGTTCTGTCCTCAGCGTTTACCATTTTTATATCCACCATTTTTACCTTTATTATATCTATTCAATAAAGTTAATTCGTTCGATTATTTGAAGTAGGCATTTTTTATTATATGTACTGCATAAGTTGTTACTGCAGATGCAGTTACAACTTTTGGAAATGTTTTATTTTCCTAAACACATGCAACCAAATATGTGACAGTGTTTAATTAAATTTAATATGATCCTTATTTAATTAATTCATTACACCATATATACTGTCCTGGCATGTTGCCCAGAGTCCTGGGACTATGTAGGTATTAGGTAGCATCTGAGCGCTCCAGATGTGGAGGACTAACTGACCATTGATTGCAATGGCTAACAGTACTCATACTCAGCTTTTAGCAATGTACTCATACAAATGTACTCGGCCCCAGATGTGATATATATATTACACGCACGCACGCACGCACGCACGCACGCACGCACGCACGCACGCACGCACGCACGCACGCGCACGCACGCACGCACGCACACACACACACACACACACACACACACACACACACACATGTGCTTTTCAAATGTATGCACGTGTAATTTTTTATAAATTGGCAATTTTCTCAGATTGTATAACCTCATTCATACAAAATAAAAACAATGTTGTATATAAACAGTAAATAGGGCCTACCTCCACTCCCTTCAATTCGAACTTTTTCTTGATGTCCGACATCAGACTAATCAAAGGCACGATAACTAGTGAATAGTGAGGTTTGTCTTGATCTAATACGTCCATAATTAGAGGCGCAAGAATGAAAATATCACTTTTTTCAAATCCGGTCGGCAACACAGCCAATGTGTGCTCGCCATTTGCGATGTTTAAGAGCACCTCTATCTGTTCGTCCTTCAACGCATATGTGAATTCTTTACACTTTTGGACAAGGCTGCATGCCAACAGCACGTCAGTCCTATTAAAAGCCATCGAAAGAAGTACCGCACAGAAATAATGTATCATGTTGTCTGGCCTCATTCTTCACGCGGCCGCCGCTACCCCACACAAGATCGCATTAGACCATGTGACCCAAAGGCAACATCACGTGGACAGTATGGCGGCTAATTGTGAAATGTTTTCTATGTCACCGATAAAAGTACTCATAAGTAATTATTTGGAGCATATTTCTTCAGTTTCTTGACGCCCAAGTGTCGATTGTATGTCACAGAATACACATGTGAAATGGTTAGTGCGTATCGGTTTTAAAACTTAAGTTATTAGTTCCGTAGCCATTTGGCTACGGAAAGCCCAAATACAATAGGTGAGTTAGCAAATGCCGGTCAGGAACTCCCGCCCCTAGGCTAGCTCAAGAGTGGGGCGGATGACTCTGCCTACATAGCCATGGCCTAGGGCCAGGGCTCCGAGTATCGATCCGATACTCGCACTAGGCCTAGGATAGTAATAATAAGAAAATGTACTAACGTGTCGAATAGAATGTCTGCCACTTCACTGTCTTTAATTTTTAAGACAGTCTTCAGGCGATCAAAACGTCCCTTTTAGTTTTTCAGTGTCACTCGTATTGCCACTATCGCTTTATCCAACTCCTTTTTCCTCCTCGTCGTCGCGGAACGCAACAGTGCACGCACAACCCGCCTGTCACTGTCAGCCATGTTGCACGAATGTCAATAAACTCTGAACAAGTCGCCGTTGCGCGCGCGTCGATCCCGCGATCACGTGATGCATCTCATTAACGTTCGACAAAGCATGTTTCGCCTAGCTCCGCCCCTGTGGTTTCGCGCCATAAACACTTTTCGCAACTTTTCGTAACGAAACAATAACAAAGCAAACATATGTATTTGGCTTATTAAACGCATTTTGGCGGGCAACATCATTTACAAATGTTTATTCTGGTACCAAGAACATTATATTATTAAATCAGCAACAAATACAGTACCTTTAAAGGTACATGATCTGTTGCTCACGTAATAATATAATGTTCTTGGTACTAGAATACATTTTTTAATGTACTGCCCGGCACAAAGCGTTTAATAAGCATGATACATATGTTTGCATTAATGTGACTGTTTCGGACCGAATAATGTTTATGGCGCGAAACCACAGGGGCGGAGCTAGGCGAAGTTGCTTTGCCGAACATTGAGGAGATGCGTATCACGTGATCGCGGGATCGTCGCGCGCATACTCGTGACAAGTTTGTTGACATCCCTCTGACAGCTAGGCACGCTGTGTTCCGCGACGAAAATGACGAAAAAGGAGCTGGGTAGAGTTGCCACAAGAGTGACACTGAAAGACCAAAAGGGATTTTGGGATTGCATGAATGCTGTCCTAAAACGAGACAGTGAAGGGACAGGAGTTATACTTCACACGTTAGTATATATTTGTTTATCTCCGGCTATTTGTGTTATACTGTAGGCATGCTTGAACCGGTTAAGGTATGTAAAAAGACCATGGAGGAGGCAACAGGTCGAGTTCACCCCTGATGTGGCATTGAAGAAGCTGACGCACCTAAACCATACAAAGCCCCTGGAGTGGATAACTTAAATTCAACAATATTCAGAGAAGTGGCCCCCTCTGTTGCATCCCCACTGAGTGAGATTTTCACAGAGAGCATGGCAAAGGGGGAAGTACCGGAAGATTGGAAGTGTGCCAACGTGACCCCATTATATAAGAAGAAGGGTAGTAAATCCCAACCTAGAAATTAAGGGCCAGTAATTTTAACATCACATATATAAAAAAATATGGAATCAATCATCAGAGATGCGGTTCTAGAACATCTAAAGATGCATAACCTAATTAGAAGAAGAATATTTTTATTTGACCCATTATACATTTCACATAATACATATATCCATGTTGAATTATAATTTTAATTAATACAGTTGTATATGGTTGTAAGTAAACTTGGCATATATTAAGGTAAATTAATAAATAAGGCCAGAAGACTCCTCTAAGACTTTGATAGCCGCTAGCCACTTTACAATTAAAATTAAACCAAATCAGTTGGTTAAACATATATAATTCTTCCGAGAAGAGAAAAAGAAAGCAGTTGTTGTTGTAAAACTGCTGTAAAATAGTGTATTAGCAGTATAACGGTAATAATGTATTAGCAACACAGTAAAACATTAAAACAATTTTTTTTATATAAATGCTGCGGTTTTGCAGTAAAACTAATAATGTATTAGCAGCTCAGTCAACTACACTGCAGTTTTGCAATGAAACAAATAATGTGTTAGCAACACAGTCAAGTACACTGCAGTTTTATAGTAAAACGAATAATGTATTAGCAACACAGTCAAATACACTGCAGTTTTGCAGTAAAACGAATAATGTATTACAAATAATGTATTAACAAAACAGTAAATAAATATATATATATATATATATATATATATATATATATATATATATATATATATATATATATATATATATATATATATATATATATATATATATATATATGTATCATTAACAAAATTAAAGTACGCTGCAGTTTTGCAGTAAAACGAATAACGTATTAGCAACACAAATTAGCAACACAAATACGTATTAGCAACACACTAAACAACACATTATAATAAATAAATAAATACACTGCAGTTTTGAGGTAAAATGAATAATGTATAAGCAGCTGAGACAACTGCACTGTAGTTTTGCAACGAAACAAATTATGTGGTAGCAACACATTCAAATACATGCATGCATGCTCATATGCAGGCCACTTGTGACAATCACCAACCAGATCCTGTGTTGCGCAATACCAACATTGCTAGTCCGCGGCTGCAAAGCCATCCGGAGAGCTCAATCAGAGTAGGCCGTCTGGTATGTGCGGCCGCTTGACTGAGTAATTGCCGAGTGGGCCATTTGTGACAGTCGTAAAACAGGTACTGTGTTGCACAATACTTGATTCTAATTGCTATTCCACTGCAACTAAACCCCCCAGTAGGCTAAACCGAGCAGGCCGTCTGGTATATGGGGACGCTTAACCGAGTAATGCTTAGTGGGACACTCCGTGCTGACAATGAATCAGTCAATGGTCACTGGTATACAGCCACATGTTATTGTGCAAGAAAACACGGCATCGAATAAAGTGTTGTTGTCTTAATATAGACGAAGGTCTTCATCTGATATTATTTCGTTTACCTTATTTGGAAGGTCCTTTACCTTGACTTTCCCGTTGAACGTCCAACAGTCCGCCAGCTTCTTTAGTTTCTTTAGCTTCCTCGTTTCGAACGCCAGTTTCGATTGTCGCGCAGTCAAGTCCTCGTTCAGGAAGATTTGTGCGTTTCGTTGTTGTGTGTTGTGTTTCTTTAATGTGAACCGGGCGCGAGACACGTTATCCCGGTTCAGTTCGAAATCTGACGATGATAAGTCGACTGCCGGTAGGCTTTCCACCTATAAGCGGTGGCTCCTCTCTAGGTCGTGCAGTGAGAGTGGAGGGGTGACATCCATCTTATCGTTGATTACTGCCAGTACTGTGGCGTCGGTGTCCTCGCCCTCGCCTTTCTCAGGAACCACTTGAATTCGGAAGTTGGGCCGATGTGTGTATTGTTCTAGGTTGTCACTGCTTTCTTCGAGTGCGTGTATCTTCTTCTCTAGCTGAACGATACGTATGTCCTTTGCCTTTACCTGTTTGGTCAGATTTTCGATGTGTGCTTTCAGCGAATCGATCGTGTCCGCTAGATCGCATGTGCACAGAGCTTTTTCCAACTTTGTAACTATTGCGTCATCATTTAGTAGTTCAATAATTCGTAGCGCAAGCAATTCTCTTGAGTCGTCTGTGTGAATGCTGCTCCGTGTTGGTTTTATGAGGCATTACAGGACTCAGTAAACAGCAACAACTTGTGGGGGCTTGGTAATACTCTATCACTTCACGTGGCAATACTCTATCACTTCATGCGTGGCAGTACTATATAACTTCATGTTTCCTGTATATCTATGTAATAGCAGGGCACATTCATGCATATATCTTGCCAACTTATCGTTCGCAGTGCCTCTTATTTTCCTGATAATCACGTCATAGTCGGAACTGTGCAGAAGGACAACAACATTAAACCGCAATCTTGACCCGGAAGGAGACTCGCATCTAATTAAAACATCACAACATGGTTTTATGAAGGGACGATCATGTCTAACAAGCCTTTTCGTGTAACTAGATAAGATTACTACTTATATTGTCGAAGGGCTGCCAGTCGATGCTATTTATTTATAATTTAGCAAAGCCTTTGACCGGGTTCCACACCGCCGACTGGCAATGATGCACATGAATGCACACAGCATTGGAGGATACGTAAATAGATGGATAACGAAATGGTTATTACGTAGGGTGTCATATATGGAACAAGTTCGGGGTGTTCATTTGTTAAGAGTGGTGTCCCCCAAGGGTCAGTTTTGAGACCAAGACATAGATGAAGGAGTGTGTAATAATCTTCTCAAATTTCATGATGACAAAATAGTTCAGTCGGATAGCACCAAGCAAGGATGCTGAGGTGTTACAGAGATACCTTAATACCATGCATAAGTGGAGTGTACAATGGCAAATGCTATTCAATGCAGATAAATACAAGTGTGTGCATTATGGCCACTACAACATGCATTACGACTATTGTATGGGTGAAGACCCCATGCAAACATCACATCAAGAAAAAGACCTAGGTGTGATTATAACAGACAAACTTGAAGTAACCGAGCAGCGTGCTAAAGCTATAAATAAGGCAAATGCTATGCTCGGCAAGAACAAGAGAGCCATAAAATACAAGACCAAAGAAGTAGTGCTACAATTATACAAGTCTCTAGTTAGACCGTATCTGGACTACTGCATTCAGGCTAGGCGTCCATTCAAACAAAAAACATAAACTTATTAGAGAGTGTACAACGAAGGGCAAACAGGATGATACCGGACTTGTGGCATATGGACTACTCTTGAGACTAAGCGATTGAGAGCCGACCTACTAGAGGTGTTCTAAATATTAAACGGGTTAGAAAGTATTCTGCCTGCTGACGTCTTTGACACGGCAAAGGCACGGTACGCAACACGAGGTTATCCATTTAAAATAACTAAAATGCGCTGTAGACTAGATGTAAGGAAGTATTAATTTACTCAAAAAGCAGTAAATGACTGGAACCAACTTACAGAAGCAGATATATTTAAATAATAGGGCGGATGATTATACGAGTGAGCTGCTGACTCACTTCCTCGTTATCTCCTCGACTGCAGCAACTGTGTAGAAGAGGAGGATCCAGGTAAATCCAGGTAACGCTAGGCCCTACTCCAAGGCCAGGGCTAGTGCCTACATTTAATCATCCAATAGGCCGTAATTACGTGACGTCACCAACCTGATGCGCGGTGCCATCGTGGAGATACCAATCGCAATAACAAGTCGCCGGCAGTGCCTTCGTCCGTGATTACTCATCCGAAATATTAGCGTTGAGCGCCATAGTGAAGTACTATAACTTCTACGGTTGTAGCAACATAGGATACAGATAAGTTAATCGTTCTTTCTTTAGGATACCCGTGGTAATTCGGAACCAGGGCGAAGTTTGTGAATCATTGTCGAGCCGACGCAGGAGACAGTGGTTGGCAAACTTAAATCAGGATTTTACTGGCAAAAACCTTGACAATGTCAGCGTGTGTTCTGATAATTTCCTTACAGGTACGTAAATCGGTAACTTTACTTGCATTTCCATATGCCAGCATATGTTTTGCGTTTTATCTGTGTCAAGTTTGGACGTTTACGGTTACCCACCCCACCACCCGCGGCTACAGCATGTGGCATGCAGTCGCGACTTAAGTTCATTCTCGGATCAAGTAATATGCATCCATCTGCATATAGTGTAATATGACATTCTGTCACACTTGACGATTTATATTGATGAATATATATATATATATATACAGAAGATAGGCAGCAAGAAATACAATTAATAGGCCGGCCTAATAACGTTGAACAAAGTGAAATAAAATAAAATAGAAGTTATACAATAAAGATAGAAGCCTAGTACACCACCAATATTGACTATAATCATGACAGCTACAGTATCCAATTTGTATTATCCAAAATAATCTTAATAATTAGGTTCTGTAGGGAAACCTTCTTATCTGTACGATGACACAAACCCAGTCTGGGCTCCCACTGTTGTTACGGGCCACGATAAGTTGAAGTCGCCAGAAATTCGACAGAAGCGACATCACAGGTCTGCAAAGCATGAAGCTACGAAGAAAGCAGGTGCTGCAGCCGAGTCACTGCTCCTGCTGCAAGCTGTGGATGAGGTTGCTTCATCAGCCATTCAGGAGGAGGAAGATTTGTCTGTGGGAACACAGACCGAGGTGGACAGTGTGCTGATGGAGGGTATGACCAGAGAGCTGCAAGAATTAAGATTAGAAAACATTGATTTGAAACAACAAGTTACTGTGTCAAAACTGTGTCTGGAAGATTTGGAAGGGAACTTTGATAACGCCATATATTTGACAGGTCTTTCAGCCTTTGTTGTGCTTTCTACACTATGCACATATATTTTACCTTACTTACCACAGAAGATATATGTGACATCATTTTTCCTCGTGACACTCATGTGTTACGACTCAACATGGCAGAGCAGTTCTTAGCATATGAATGTTCGCTTTCACAGACCACAGTGAGTAGAATTTTTAGCAATATAATTGATGTTCTATACCTCAGAACAAAACCATTAATTTTTTTGTGTTCTAGCCTGAGCGAGAGAATCTTCACAAGACTATGCCAATGCAGTTTCGTAAAATTTGGGAAATAAGTTGCTGTAATTATAGACTGCTTTGAATGTTTTATAGAGCGACCTCCAAACGTCATGGCCAGAGCACAAACATGGTCTTCTTAGAAGTATCACAATACTGTCAAGTTTTAATGGGAATAACACCGCAGGGTATAATTTCATTTATTTCAAATGGTTGGGGTGGTCGAGTAATAGACAAACACATCACTGAGCAATGTGTTTTTTTAAATCTTCTTCCAGGTGATGTGATTACTGGCAGACAGAGGGTTTCAGGATGTTGTAGGTAGCCACTGTGTAGAGGTAAAAATTCCTGCTTTTACTAGCGGCAAAGGTCAGTTATCTCCTATCAAAATAGAAGTTAGTCGTAAAATTGCAAACTGTCGAATCCATGTACAGCGAGTTATCGGATGTGTTCGCCAGAAATACACCATACTGGGTAACACATTGCCAATTGATTATTTACCTACAAAAGATGAAACCAACATGACAATGGTTGATAAGACGTGCCATGTTTGCTGTTCCCTTTCAAACTGCTGTGAACCAATAGTCTCATTTGACTGAGCAGAAATTGTTTAGTGCTCACAAGATTATGAGATGTACAAATCACTTGATTTATGAAAACGATAATATAATGTACAAGGTAAACATGTACTTCCATATGTCATGTAAATAAATACTAAAATATAGCACGAGACTACGACCTGTAGATATCACCTGAATGAATAAACATTGGGCTGCAGTTACCAGATAATTGCTCATTTTATTTCCGTCATCCATGTTTCATGTAAACAAAATGCTTGTGATTCTGTCTGCAACTGCATGGATAATCACTTTGTCAGTGTTTTCTTTTCACGCTTGAACTATGGAAGCTTCCTGCAATCTGGACAGTACCACTCTTTACTTTTGGGAGCTCTACTTACCTCGCACACTCAAAGTGAAACCACTTTATATCACACCTGTCATTGTCACACCATACCATGCCACCCGATTCCACCTGTTCACAATAACAGAAGAGAGTATTGTCACCATAAGCCAATATATTGTTCTTGATGGTAGTGCAGGCAGGTTTCACAGTGCTCCAGAAAGTTGAAGGTGACAAACTGTTGTTTGGTAGTTTTAAAAAAACATGGCAACCATCTCATGTTGCTACTTAAAAGATTTTCGTACCAATCGCTTCCCAAAAGTCAATGTTAAGTGTAATAATTTCAATGTGGATGTCACGTTCGAGCCACACCAAGAAATAACAGAATTACTTTCTGCAAACACCAAGTTGGGTCTACACTTAATAATAATAAGCGCGTTTATGGCCTATTGTTAAGTTGTACCATCATCTTTCTGCACCTATAATTTAGTATCAGCGGGGTCTGCTAATGTATGTTTCTTTTTTGCAGAAAGAGCACTTATTTTCAAAACAACCCTCACAACAGCAGTCACAGCACACCTAGCCATCAGGGGAAGCACCTAAATGGGGTACATCTGGGTTTATGTCACACACCCCGAAATTTTCAGGAACTGTGATCATTTCTTCCACAAGTTTGTCTCGCGCAACTTTCTCGAGATCACACCCCCAATGGGTGGCTTTTGTAGAAAATGTCATACTCTCAGGGTTACAAATACACCTAATGAGACCGAGGGTTATCCTGTTATCCTGCCTGCCCTGAAACGATGCCATAATTTTGATAATGGCTGTTTCCGGGTGGCAATTTCCACAGCTTCTGCCTGCTTCCCTGTGACAATGACTATGACTACTTCATGGGTGATGACCCCACATAAACATTACATGAAGAAATAGATTTAGGCGTGATAATGAAACACAAACATGACGTAACGGAGCAGTGTGTTCAGGCATCCAATAAGGCAAACGCTATGTTAGGCATGATCAATAGAGCCATCAAATATAAGACCAAAGAGGTAGTTGTAAAACTATGCAACTTCCTAGTAAGACCCTAACTGCACTACTGCGTTCAGGCATGGCGCCCATTCAAACAAAAATATATAAACTTAATAGAAAACGTGCAACGTAGGGCGACCAGGATGATACCGGACTTAAGACATTTCGAATACCCAAGAAGGTTAAGACCGCTCAATATCACGACCCTGGAAACTAGGCAACAGCGAGCTGACTTACTGGAAGTTTTTTCTAATATTCAACGGGTTATAGAGTATACTTCCTGACGATTTCTTTGTCACAGAAAAATTAACAGTCCACAACGAGAGGGCACCTTTTCAAAATAACACTCAAGATTAGATATACGCATGTATTCATTCAGCCAAAGGATAGTAAATTAATGGTATATACTTCCGAAGGCAGCGGTTATGTCCAATAACATCAACCAATTCAAGGGACAAATATCTACACAACAGAGCGGAGGATTACACGAGTTGGGGTGGTCGCATCATGTTCTACAGTGACTCTGTTACATGCATCAGAAAGCATGACCTTGAATATCCTCAACTTGAAATTATATGCCTCAAATTACAACTTTCAGGGCGACTGTTGTTCATATTCTGCATATACAGACCTCCATCTGCTGATGATTCAATATATGACGCCATTACAGAGAAACGTGATGCTATACAGGAACTCCATCCAAAATCTGAAGTTATTGTTATTGGATACATGAATGCCCACAATGAAGAATAGCTTGGTAGAAGAAAGACATATGCTTACGGTGACTCGGCATCTGAGTTTGCTCTACTCAACAACCTTCATCAAGTTGTGGGCTTACCAACAAGGACTGGCAAGGACGGTGAATGCTCTAAACTAAACTATATCTGCTCATCACATGTGTTTGCATTAATGGCACATTTTCAGAATATGCTCATGTTCAAACTGGCGTCGCGCAGGGCTCCAATTTGGGGGCAGTGTTATTTCTGTTGTACATTAATGATATCTATAATGCTGTAGACAATGTATCTTTACGTTTGTTTGCTGATGACACAAACTTTTTCATTAGTGGAAAGGATTTTAATGATATTGTATGTACGCCTCGAGATAAATTAGAGTCGCTTAGTGTCTGGTTCCGACATAATCAAATACCTCTGCATCTGAATAAAACTTGCTATGCAATATTCGATAGACAGCTGGATCGCGCTGTTGTGCCATTACTGCTGCAAGGCCAACAAATTGAATTGGTTTATTCAGCTAAATATCTGGGTATTTATTTGGACTGTAAATTATCATGGTCTGAACATATTAAGGAACTTTGTATAAAGGTGTCTAAGATTTCCGGTGTATTTCATTATATTGCCTCATTCATACACGATGATATGGTAAGGCAATTGTATTATGCCTATATTTTTCCCCATATTAATTATGGGATCGAATTATACGGGTCAGCGTGTAAAACCAATATAGCTAAAATGCAAATTGTCCAAAATCTTACCTAAAACATTAGCAAAGCGTAAATGCCATGATAGTGCCACCGCCTTGCACCGGGAACTTAATTTTCATGAAAGTTCATGAATTATTTACTCTTAATGTGCTAATATTTGTGTATAAACAGCGTTGGAATCAACTTCCTGGTCTATTCCACCAATTTTAAAAACGTAATAGTGAGATCATGACGAGAAGCTCAAGACAGGTGGCAAATTTATATATACCAAACTCTAAAAATCAAATGGGAGAGAACTCCTTGAAATTGATAGGAGCACGACTATGGAACAAACTACTTCTAGATGTTAAAAACTCGAATTCATTAAATAGTTTTAAGCATAAAATCAGGAATTTTGTTATGAATACGCTCTTTTATTATCATGTTCCAATATATTATCTCCAGTTTTAATTAAAGAAAACTCATAACCTGAATATATTACTATTGATTAAGTTTATTACTATTGATTCAACAGTATAACCTTTATATATGTATTAATATGGGAGTATACTATATTTAGTTTTATTTATTAGGCTCGATAAGTTTATACTTCTCTGGTAGCCACCTCATCTATGTTACTTTTGTTTTGAATTATGTTGTATATTATGTGGATGAGGAAATAAAATTTACTTACTATGCATTTGAGCAGGCTCATTGGCAAATTTGCTGGTAAAACATATTGACAGTGTAACTGTGGATTTTTAGACGATTTCAATAGGTGGAAGGATTTTGTTTATTTGTTTTTCTGCGTCTCCTTATCACTCGTAGCATAATGAAGACGAGCAAAACTAGCTTCAGTATTCTTCTCCGTATCGCCGCCACGTGTGGTGTGAGCGCCGCCATGTTTGCTTAACTCCAAATTCGCCATTAGAGGCGTGCTGGTCGCGGCAAAATATTGGCTAGTGTGCTGTGAGCTGATAGCCAGACAAATTTAAATCTGCAGTGTGCTGCTGGCTTAGAAGTTCAATGTCAGTGCGACCAACAGCCTTCCGCCCGACGCGCGCGCGAAAACACGCAGCAGTCGAGACAACAGAGCCCGCGACCCATACATCAGCAACCGGATACGATGACTGCTAATGAGGGAGCATATCAAAAACAGCCCGGACACGCCGATCCTCGAACGAATGGGAACGTATACGGTATGTTGCTGGTTTTATTTTAATGCCTTGACAGAACTATTTTACATTTGACTTTGTATTTAAGAAGGATGTTAACAACAGTGAAAATATAGCAAAATTTATATTCATAACTACAGTGAGTGCCAGATGAGAATAAGTAGCCCGATTAGACAAATTAATGTTTTCAAAAAGAAAACTTAGGACTAAAAAAAACTGAGAAATTACCGATGCTGACGCTGTAGAATATCGCAGTAGTTACCTTAACGGGAAATGTGCAATTTACAGGAAGCAAGCTGTCACAACATATACCCAGGAATTTGGCGAACCCCACAGTTACGCATGAACATGACGAAATTACATATTCACATCTGTTGGTAATAATTTTGTGTTGGCTCAAATTGTTGAAAGATTTGTCATACTATAAAGGTATAAGATGAATACGCATTACATTTGGTTTAACAAAACTAAGAATTATATATATTGTCAAAACTCGGAAATTAATTACAGTTATATAGCTACGATATAATCACTGAAAGGTTTACTGAAGTCGAGATCATGAACTTGATTTGATTGAAAGAAATGAGTGACAACTAAAGTTGGGTTGTCGAGTTGTATTGTTGTGAGATCAATACAAGTGTCGATTCAGAATAGCTGACGTAGATACTGATAAGCGGCAATTCAGCCAAAAGACCAAAGTACGCTATTGTTAACGCGTCCGCTTAAGGATGTATTTATATCGTTTGACTTGATTTGGTGTGATCAATTAGGGATCACAATTGCTATAAAAACGTGGTTTAGTTACAAATTGAGAATATTTGTCAGGATTTGATAAAGCAGGACACTGGTTTTCAAATCAACGGATGGTTCGGCAGTTTAGACATATGGACGCCATTTTTAAATGGCGCATACTTAACCCGTTAATGGATTATTGGAGTAACCCGAGTCAGAGGAACCCGACGATAGACCAAAATTGCTGCAGCGTAATAGAAATTTTGGTACTATAAGGTTAAGATTGTTAAAATGGTTAAGATGGTTGGTCTGTGCGACCAGTCGCTCAAAGGAGTGATTAATGCGTTTTAGTAGTGGACAATTAAGGGACATGTGTTTAATGAATTCAGGAGTAATTCAACGAGGATAACTTAACAAGATTTAACAAGATTTGCCATCCAAGCCAAAGGCCCAGATGGCAAGTGGACAAGGAAGCAACTGGCTTATCGAGAGTCCATCAATGTTCTTCTACGTGTAACCCGCCCTCCTGAGATATGTGTCCAACTTGTTTTTAAACATATTCACGCTGCTAGCGGTTATACATTCCGTAGATAATTTGCTCCATTCATTTACTGTCCTCTGTGAGAATGAGTACTTCCTTCCAATCAACACTGATCCTTTATTAACTTTAACTCATGTCCTCTAGTTCTCCAGAATAATAACTATTCGGAAAATCCAGGACGTTTATGTAGACATGTAGCCTAGCCTTGGGGCAGATGTTCAATTGTGAATAATGGGTATTTCCTCAGAACGCAAGCTAAACAAAGAACGTATAAGATAAAGAGGCTTTACTTTTGCCGGTCCAATACGATTTCTGTTATGGCGCGACTGAAGCGCCGCCTAGCTTTTTCGATGTTCCTTCTCGTATTCGCGCATTGCCTGTTATGGAATAGGGGCCTACGACTGTTTATTCTGAAGAAAACATATTTAATTACGTACGCATCGATTATTTAGCACTTATTATAAAGTTAATAGGTGGTATACTACATATAGCAATAGCTTGTTGAAATCTGAATATCAACATTAATTACGAAATCCACGAAGAAACTCCATTTATATTGTTTATAGACTATACTATATTATATAGTATATTTGAATTGTCTGAAGTAAAGACTAACTTCGTTCACTTTGTTCCAACTATTTTAATTTACATTAAATATAATTAATAAAAACCCATGTACAACTGAGAATAAAGTGGGTATTTACGGCCTTACTTTTGTACATCACATACCACAAGAAAACGAATAAGAATTTGTGTACCCCATAAAAATGTACAGCGGGTATGTGACCGTTAATTTTTTGTATACAAAACACATTTCAGTACAAAACAGAATATCATTCAGTGGTAAGTTATGCTGCTCAATAAACCCATAACAGCTTAAATAAAAAACCTTTTAGAAAAAGGTTAGCTTAAATTGCCCCGAAAGTTAGCATTTTATCTGCTAGACAAGAGTAACCAAAATTAAATCAAAATAAAATTTCGCTTCATTTTGTTGCACCTAAACGTCATACATGACTACCTTCATGAGGTTCATGAGGTTCATGAGGTAATTAAACGTTCATAACTCCAAACACAAACAAAATACAGGAACATTCCCATCAGAGGAAAGAAGTAACACAGGTACATAGGTGCTATCACATCACTTATGACAACACTTTCTATTGTCTCGCAAATGTCGGTTGTATTCGTGGTGCAGCCGGATGCTCACCATAAGATGGTGCACCATGGACTCCATGTGGCAGATATCGCACTTAAGGATAGAGAGATCTACTCTCTCAGCTACTGACCCTTTATCGTCTCGCCGTGTGTGCATTCATCGGCCACTTCTCGGTATTGACCTTCGAGAAGGTCGACACAACCAAGCAGCAGGAAACTTGTTTCTGCCAGACTGACCTTGCACAATACTGTTGTAATAGAGACAACAGCAAGATGCAGGTAGTACATGAATAGGATCAACAAATACATAACCTTTTTTACAACACTTTATTTTAAATAAACACTTAAAACATTTAATTGTGATTTAGTGGTGAACTAATATTCTTACATTAGTTACATGATTAAACTACTATATTACTGTTTCTAGGATGGAGTAATATTTACAAACACTTGTATATTTCAGTGAGATTGCCTACAACCAGATGTGTTGTTGGGAGCTTTCTGCAACCCACGTATCACCGGCTGGAACTGAACTAACCACAACTCACTGAGATACTAGTGTGTGTGTTTTGTAACCCGCTAGAGACCCTCATTGAAAAGAACTACAGCAAATGTCAACAGAGCTTCTTGAAATAAATATTTTTGATGGAAATAAACAACTGCATATTATAATGTACCTGACTGCTCCGGGGGAGAGGGGTCAGTAGGGGGTGGCTCACTGACTGCTCCGGGGGAGAGGGGTCAGTAGGGGGTGGCTCACTGATTGCTCCGGGGGAGAGGGGTCAGTAGAGGGTGGCTCACTGACTGCTCCGGGGGAGAGGGGTCAGTAGGGGGTGGCTCACTGACTGCTCTGGGGGAGATGGGTCAGTAGGAGGTGGCTCACTGACTGCTCCGGGGGAGAGGGGTCAGTAGAGGGTGGCTCACTGATTGCTCCGGGGGAGAGGGGTCAGTAGGGGGTGGCTCACTGATTGCTCTGGGGAGAGGGGTCAGTAGGGGTGGCTCACTGATTGCTCCGGGGAGAAGGGGTCAGTAGGGGGTGGCTGACTGATTGCTCCGGGGAGAGGGGTCAGTAGGGGTGGCTCACTGATTGCTCCGGGGAGAGGGGTCAGTAGGGGTGGCTCACTGATTGCTCTGGGGGAGAGGGGTCAGTAGGGGGTGACTCACTGATTGCTCCGGGGGAGAGGGGTCAGTAGGGGGTGGCTCACTGATTGCACCGGGAGAGAAGATTCAGTAGAGGGTGGCTCACTGATTGCTCCGGGGGAGAGGGGTCAGTGGGGGTGGCTCACTGATTGCTCCGGGGGAGAGGGGTCAGTAGGGGGTGGCTCACTGATTGCACCGGGGGAGAAGGGTCAGTAGGGGGTGGCTCACTGATTGCTCCGGGGGAGAGGGGTCAGTAGGGGTGGCTCACTGATTGCACCGGGGGAGGGGTCAGTAGGGGGTAGCTCACTGATTGCACCGGGGGAGAGGGGTCAGTGGGGTGGCGACTGCTCGCCTCTTGATTTTGGAAGCCTGCGTAGTACCTGCCTGTGTATGTGGGTCTTTGTTATTTTTCTCAGAATCTATTTATAATAGGAGTCGTTCATAACGATAATACCAGTGCCATGTTTGTCTGCGAGTTTTTTCTAAGCACCACAATGGAAATAAGTGTTTACACTTTTTGGTGTCATCCTAATATTTTAATGTACTTTATTAATTAATTCGCATTGATGTATATAAGTGCAAGTTACATTTTTAATAATTTTATTTTGAAAATAGAACTTTTCAGCCAAGTATACTCTTAGGTTTGTTGTGCTATTGTTGAATGAATGAATGAATGACTCGTGAGTTTATTTCACAATACCAAAAAGTTAGTACACAATACACGAATTATTACACAGTTTAATGAATTTGTAGAAAAAAAGTAGAAGTATTTTAACTCGATGGCAGGAATCTCGGATCATGATGTTATCGGAATATCGCTCACAGATCCATCAACGCTAAATTCACAAGTTAACTACTGTTGCACATATTTCATATTTTGAAATATATGTCCTTTGCATACTACCTTTCTTCGTTCACGTGAAAAACGGAAAACATGACATCGTGCCGCATTTTTCCCGTGCATTGTTATAATTTATCGCCAAGCAAAACTGCCCATGACCCTTCCACGGTCTGATGTTTGCAAACACTTCAACATCAAAAAATGAAGGTGGCGCTGCTGCATACACTTAACCATTGGACCGGGCGAAGTAAAGCCTGTTATCTTATACGATCATTGAGCTAAGGGCGTGGGTCGAAAGAGGACGCCCTTCCCCGTGCCTAGAAGTTTGTTAATGAGTTGTCAACCGGTTTTCTCAAGGCCTGACCTATCCTGATCCTTAAGCGGGCGGGGGGAAAGTTTGGCAAGATGTCGGTCAGCCACCCACACCGTACATACATAATAATTATGCGAAAATGCAAAAGGGTTTTCTTCACGAAGGTTGTGTGGCGTCGGCCTGTTCACGCATGCGTGATATGGTCTTGGATGATTTTGGTTGAATCAGGAGATGTTCACGCATGCGTACGTTGTTGTTGGAAACTTCTTGGAAAGCGTTTGACCTGCTTTAAAAGGTTACAGATTTGCGCACTCAGGGAGCGCGGCAGATAATTTCAACGGAGTACGTACGCTCCACGAGGGAAGCTACACCATTCGGACTCTTCAAAATGTCCGCATAGACAAGCCAAGCCGGCTTGCACTAGCGTTATGTTTGGTTTCTAAATTACGAACTCTTTTTTTAAATTTCAACCAAAGATATTACCGATGGTACGGTGTACTGATGTGTCGGGAAGGCGATTTATGTGATTGTGAAATGTACGTGAAGTAACTTCGAATAAACCTCTAATCGAGACGATACCTAGACAGTTGGTATTACAACTGATTTTATTCTAGACGTGAATGAATCTGGCGAGCTAATTTCGAACTTTGCTAGGTTACTTACTTGACAATATTGTGTGTATTTATGTAGCAGACAGCACGAAAGACGATATGATTGTTAACAGCAGTTTATGTCGATTGCACTCTGACCTCGAATTGTAACAGGAGAGTTGGCGCATGCGTAGTCGGAACTCCGAGCTAGCTTATTAAAATTTATGAATGCCGCATATATCAATTACCTCTGCTCAGACTCGACACCCATCGGACTCACCATGTGGCCGTGCAGTCTTCACTGTGTCTGTGATGACTTTCAATGTTCGTACATTATTTATTTCGAGGCCAGGACATAAGGGAAGAAGTTAATTTATCTAGACAACTGAATAATTACTCCCAGCCTTTTCGCAGCAGGCATACGCTTGCTGAACCAAAACGGCTTCGACGTCTTCGGTTGCCTGTCGCCTCGGCATCTCAAGTTCCCATGGATTTTCATCGGCACAATCTCACCTAACATGCGCTGGCAATGCCATCGGTCCTTGTATTTTTTATTGAAACTGATATCCGGATAGTTCTAAGCTGAGTGTTTATGTTTTGTCATCTAAAAAATCAAAACAACACATATTGTCTAGACACAATGTGCATGCGTTGACAACTAACGCCGCAAGGCGGAGTTGTGATAAAAAGTAGGGCTTGTAGAAAGTGGCACACATTACGTAGGATTATCGACCTCAATGGAGGTGTCCGTGGATTACAAGAGTTGACAACTTCAACAACGTTCTTCTAGTAAACTACAGGCGTAAAATGTTGATTGTAGTTGGAAATTGTTAGCTTAATTTTATGTTGTTATCTCACACATCAACGGGTTACAGCTTTGGCTCTGCTGCCAACCTTGAATTGTGTACAAGTTTACCATCTATTCTACTTGTTGTTTATTGATGTATGATTGATACAATTCGGAAATAAACTATTTATCTAACTTACTATACTGTTAGAATAATTCAGCCATAAACTTTACCTTTTAAATTGTGTGTGATTTAATGCTAATGCTAATGTAATTATTCTTGGTTAAACACAAACTTTTTGAATATACACGCACACACGCACGCACACACGCACGCACACACGCACGCACACACGCACGCACGTGTTTGTGTATATTTCAACAAATTTGTTTTTTTAGCCAAGAATAATTATATTAGCATTAAATCACAGACAATTTAAATGACACACCTGACTATATCCAGCAATGAAAACTGTAACATTTTGTGTCCCATCTCATGATCAAAGTCAACTTTACCTGGTTAAAAAACAATCATAAACTGTATTGTTAAAACACAAATTTTGCGTCATCGCATCCTTTCACCCACAAAGTTTGAATGGTTCTAAAGAATCAACCAATATATTCATCATTGGTGATTTTAATGCGGATATTGAGAACCATAGTCTCTTACTCCATTTCTCAATGCTTTTATAAACGACTGTCACCTTATCGCAAGTGACACATTGCTTCTCCCTCTGATGCTTTTACATATGTTAGTGATGCGCACGGCTCAAGGAGCTGGCTCGACCACGTGCTCACCACCCACTCTAGTCACTCATCAATATCTGATATGGAAGTTTAATATGATTGTGTCTCTTCCGACCACTTACCTCTATGCTTTACTATATATGCCAAGTTATTACCTTCCTCAGAAGCCACCATACAGGAGCAAATTCAAGCACCTTGTCCTGTGTGGAATGCTGCCTCCACCAGGATCTCTGTAACTATCATACACAAACTGGTTTGCTTTTATCTGCTATTGATGTACCTCATGAGGTTTTAAGATGTACTAACCCTAATTGTAGTGATGAAGCCCATCGCACTTTGCTAAGCAATCTTTACAATGATATTATAAAATCACACAAAGACGCTGCCGAGTCAATCCCTACTAAGGCTAACAACACGTCTTCTAAGTATACTGTTCTTGGCTGGAACGACCTAGTCAGAGACTCCCGTCAAGCTGCTAGAGAATCCTTTCTCTTCTGACGGTCTGCTGGGAGTCCTCGCAATGGTCCCTTGTATGATATAATGAAAATTAGACGGGCTCATTTTAAACGCAACAAAAGACTATGTGAAATAAATGCTGAAATTCTTAAAGCTGAAAGACTTGCTTCTAAACTGTGTAATAATGACTTCAAAAACTTCTGGAAGGACATAAAACAGATAAATAATGCCAGGTTGCCAAATCCTAGCAATGTTGGTGGTGCTTCTGGTGTGGAAAATGTAAAGAATATGTGGCTTCATCATTACCAGTCCCTACTTAACCCTATACCTGGATACCTGGGTCTCCAGCCAACATCAAGAAGATCAATGAATATTGTAGCAATGTACAGTTTAATGTTCAAATGATTGTTAATGTTAAGGAAATTCAAGATATAATACATGCAATGCCTATAGGCAAAGCTCCGGGTTATGATAGTGTAAGTAACGAGCATTTTAAATATGCGAACTTTATGTTCTCATGTCACTTTTATATAGTAGCATGTTAATTCACGGTTTTTTTTACCGGATGCTATGATGATTACAATCATAGCCCCCATAATTAAAAATAAGGCGGGTGACCTGTCTGATAACAACAACTACCGACCCATTGCTCTAGCCACAGTTGCTAGTAAATTATTTGAATCCTAGATATTATCCAGGGTTTTTACTTTTTTATCTACATGTGTAAACCAATTTGGATTTAAAAAGCATCACTCACCTGAAATGCTCATATTTTTATTAAAAGAACTCTTCCGACACTATATAGCGAATGGCTCATCTATGTATGTTACTATGCTGGATGCCTCTAAGCCCTTTGACAAAGTCAATCATAGTAAGCTATTCACCAAACTAATTGACCGGGGATGTCCTTCTCTTATTGTGCGCATTCTTTATTACTGGTACAGAACCCAGAAGAAATTCACTGTGAGATGGTATTGTAGCTTCTCAGAATTTTTTTACCGTTTCAAACGGTGCTAAGAAAGGTGGAATCCTTTCTCCGCATCTTTTTAACGTTTACATGGATGACGTAAGTGTAAATTTGAATAAATTACAAATTGTCTGTCTTTATGCAGGAACCATAATGAATCATATGATGCATGCCGATGACCTTTGTGTTTTTTTCACCTAGTGTTGCTGGGTTGAGAACTCACTGATTGTTGTGCCGAGTACGGCAATATGTTTGATATAATATACAATGCCAACAAATCTTTCTGTATGGTTATTGATAACAAACCTAGGGACAAGAAAAATATTCATCCTGTTATTATCAATAACCATACACTACCTTACACTGAGAAATGTAAATGCCTTGGCCATGTTATAAACAATAACCTTACTGATGATGACGATATTGCCAGGCAGAAAAGATGTATTTATGGACAGGTAAATGCTTTAGCCAGAACAGTTAACGTATGCAACAATTCCATTAAAACAACTTTATTTAATTCATACTGTGGTTCAATGTACACCTCAAGTCTTTGGTGTAATTTTAGAAAACAGAGTCTGAAAGGTATTACTGTTGCTTATAACAACAGTTTTAGAATTATACACAACCTGTCACCCCGCTGTACTGCAAGCCATATGTTCGCTACTAATTATGTTAATTCCTTTAATGAACGCATTCGATCATCAATTTTTAGCCTTTTATGCCGTTTGGAAAAATCCGACAATATTTTTTTTTGCGTGAATTATTTTTACACTTTTATTTATTATCGAAGTCCATTGATTAAACACTGGATTGATAAATTTTATGCTTTTAATTCATGATGTTTGTACTTTTATACAAATATATTTTTTATCCTGACTTATTTTATATATATTTGTACTACACGTCATGTATGTATACTATATATATATATATATATATATATATATATATATATATATATATATATATATATATATATATATATATATATATATTTCACTACATGTACCTCTATTGTTCATCATGTGTGTTTATTTATGTTTTTTTACTTGTATGTATATATATATAATATTATGGGCTCTTGCCTGAAATAAAACATTATATATATTCTTTGTGGATAGATAGGTGTCAAGACCGTGTATTATATTTGATGTATCAGTATATCGAAATTGTAACTGTGTTAATCCATCATATAATTATAGTTATTCTTAGTGTGCTGTCGGCGGACAAGCCGGGCCTTCCGTGAGAGATACAAGATTCGTTCCACAAGGGACGAGACCTAGTCGTCCCGTAAGGTAATTCAATCGTATGAATCCCTTATACTTTGTACATATCGAGCTAGGGTTTATTTAACCTGGACTTTATACTAGGTCCTCTGTATTATGATAATGGTGTGACCAATTCCGCTTCAAAGGGTAACATTACCATTGTTATCCTTGTATATTCACTATGCGTGGATAAACATTTGAATGTCGTTGATGATTATTAGTTATCGTAGTTTGAAGATTTGAAGGGTATTCACGATTGTGGATAATGTTTTGAATGTTTTTGAAGTAGATTGTGGCTGACGAGCCCTATGTTTATTGTAAGCTAGAATTATTGTAAATAATGATCTTTGATAATCCCTTTAAATAGTTCGAAGGAGAATACGGTATGGTTCTTATTGTATTCATGTATATTATTATTTAGTACGTTCTCTAATTAATCACATATGAGAAAGTCAATGGTGTTTGTTTATAATATCCCTCTCATACATCGAACACTACACTAAATCCTAATACAAGTTCAGGTTCACATGGCGTTCTTGACATGATACAACATCAAACACTGTAACTTAACGAATGGAAGGTGACGATTGTATCTATTGGTCAACATTTCAAGTTGTGGGCCAAATATCATAGACAGTAATAAGTGCACATAGTATCTATGTAGCCCTTTGCAAAAGCCACAATACCTCTGTGTCATGTAGGTGAGAGAGTATGCAGAGTCTACAACTTTGGCAGTAGAACTATCGCTTTTTTTTTCAATTGTCTACATAATCTCACTATCTCCCGCTTTTGTGTCAGATGTACCAGAAACCCCAAAATTTCTCATGTTGAATCCCAATATACAGAAACCACCATTTCAAGTAGAAAATGCATCAGAATTAAGTAAATAAGTAAAATAAAAAAATCATACACCCACCCACCCACACACCCACACACACCCACACCCACAAACACACACCCAAACACACACCCACACACACACACACCCACACACACACACCCAC
>BSQZ01000112.1:877500-960000 GCA_033239005.1 Lamellibrachia satsuma | reverse complement strand
GCTTTCCGATTCTGTAATAAGAGTAGACGGTGTTATTGTTTCTGATCAACGTGTCATAAGATTTAACAAGGTGCATTTAACGTGGCTGCAACGGATATCCTTGTTTTAATTGAGTGTAGTTTGATACAAGTTTTTGTAAGATAACCTAAACAAAATTTTCTCAGAGAGTAGTTGAAATAGTAAGTAAAATTTCAGATTAATATCATTTTGCATTTATAACTTATTTGGTGACGTTTCATGATTTAAATGACACATATTCTTTATAGAACCCGTTATATTAACCATAATATTATAACTAATTTTAAATGCAATGTACGTAACACCAGTACACACACATCCAGAATACATTGTGTTGTTGCAACACGGGATTACAGTTGGGTAAATTATATAATTTATCACATTTATCAAATAAGGGTCAGGGAAATTACCTTTAAGGCTAACAAGTAGCCGCTCTCACAGGAGCCACTCTCGGTATAGTTACGTACATATTCTAGAGGGTATAAGTAATAGCATATAACGACAGAAAGACTGTCATATTCTAGGCTACACAAAACACAACACCATAAGTGACTATGTCTGAATGGTTCATTATCCAAGGAAGTACAATGATGCAATATAATTGTCTGTCGGGCGTCTACCATCATTTGACATAACGTCGACCACATTAGGCGTTACTTACAGTTCTCGCCCGTTGCCTGACATGTTGTAGCCACCGAAAGGAGTTTGCACTTGAAGAGAGAAGTAGTTGTTGACCCTAAAAGCACCAACACATGGGTCGTAAAAGCAGAACCCAAATAAACGTGACTGTGTCTGAAAGCAGTGGCGTATTTAGAGAGGTAGAATTGGGTCATGCCCTCATGGTTCTGTTTTTTTTTCGTATGTAACCTGTTGCGCCACTATATGGTAGCATGCCAAACTAATGGGTGACAAAAGCTTTTCCCCTTTTGGCCACCCATTTGCCACTGTCTGTAATAACTTTACTACATATGTTTCTGCGTAGCTAACCGGTTTACGTTTTCAGCAGTTAGCGACATTGCTGTTTCATGTAGTAGAATACTAAGTCTTGTCGAGTAACTAAGGTTTGTATCTACTAACGAATACATAAATAATAATAATAAGAACTTATTTTGTGATTAACTCCTTGGAAACTAAGCTCAGAGATCAAAAATAAAAAGGATAACCAATGTCGAAGTCGGTAAGTAATATAAAAGTTGTCAACACATGGATTAATAAAGTAGGAAGCAATGAAGGGTATGCACGGTTTGATGGATTAATAAGGTAGGAAGCAATGAAGGATATGCACGGTTTAATGGATTAATAAGGTAGGAAGCAATGAAGGATATGCACGGTTTGATGGATTAATAAGGTAGGAAGCAATGAAGGATATGCACGGTTTAATGGATTAATAAGGTAGGAAGCAATGAAGGATATGCACGGTTTGATGGATTAATAAGGTAGGAAGCAATGCAGGGTATGCTCGGTTTAATGGATTAATAAGGTAGGAAGCAATGAATGATATGCACGGTTTAATGGATTAATAAGGTAGGAAGCAATGAAGGATATGCACGGTTTAATGGATTAATAAGGTAGGAAGCAATGAAGGATATGCACGGTTTAATGGATTAATAAGGTAGGAAGCAATGAAGGGTATGCTCGATTTGATGGATTAATAAGGTAGGAAGCAATGGAGGGTATGCACGGTTTAATGGATTAATAAGGTAGGAAGCAATGAAGGGTATGCTCGATTTGATGGATTAATAAGGTAGGAAGCAATGAAGGGTATGCACGGTTTAATGGATTAATAAGGTAGGAAGCAATGAAGGGTATGCTCGATTTGATGGATTAATAAGGTAGGAAGCAATGAAGGGTATGCACGGTTTAATGGATTAATAAGGTAGGAAGCAATGAAGGGTTTGCACGGTTTTAAAACGACGACGAAATCAACTTTATTTCCAACCGAACTAACACTAAGAGAAGTAAATTCCAAACTAAGTGGGAGTGAGTTCCAAAATAAAACATATTCGATACGCATATACATTAAACAGCCGAAAGAAATATCTCCTTTTAAATGTTATGCAGAATTAGAACGTATAAGAATCGACGACCTTTAAAAATAAATTGCTGGAATCCATCCAAAATCACTTACTCATTGGATGAGAGAAATTGTGTTGGCGGGTGTTGTCTTCCATTTAAATAAAATGGCTTTTAAAAGTTAGATTGTGTTGAACTCAACATTGTCTTCAGATTAGATTGACATAATAATAGAAATATTATACAAAATAGTAAAACTATCAATACCATTATATAGATATAGACAAGCTGCACATTATAATATAACTTCATAAGTTTATCTTATTCTTCCAAAATTCTCAACATGCTTATGGTACAGGCAGACCAATAGGCGAAAAAAAAATAACTTATATACAGTTAAGATTTTTTTTTGCATCTAAAGTCTTCGATAATGAAGTGTCTGCACGTTACTCTTAAATGCATCCAAACTGTTTAGACTAACAATGTGTTGAGGTGGGGAGTTCCAAAGTCGAATAGTACTGGGGGGGGGTAAAGTGGTAATTGCATATGGAGTAAGGGATATGATAGGCTAAAGAATGTTGTCTCCTATTGAAAATATCCACAGGAACATGGTACTGATTTGAAGGTATTCCCAATAAACAATTAACTAATGTCTGTAGCATGTATGTCACAATGGAAACATTGTGGTGACGATGCAAGACACATCGGGCTGCAAAACGTTGAATCATTTCTAGCTTCGTGCATAGGGATCCCAAACAGTTCTACTGTTCTCGAGAAAGGGGTCTGACAAAGGCAAAGTAGGCTTGAGTTTTTATTTTGATGCAAGGAACTTGTAAGCTTAACGATATATTTGCTTTATACGAGATGCTATTTGTAATGGTATTACACCGGAGATCTGATATTATTGTAACACCGAGATATTTAGCCTGCGAGAGACTTTCTAATATTTGACCACGAAGCATACATTTGTTGTTAATATTCGAAGAAACGTTAGTAATGATTATGCTATGTAAATTCAACAACAGTGACACGTAACCGACTTATGATGTCACTAGGACGCCAGAAGACGACGCAATAGTTTCATATAAATGTATTGTGTTCACAAGAACAAACAATGGACGGGCGTTCTTCAGCCCTACATTACAACAATTCGACTCCTTTTGAAGGGGGGGTAGGTGTGCCAATCGAAGCAATTATAGAATAACACGTAAACTGGAATGTGGTCGGCGCCAAAAGCATTTCGGGAAACTCCTCGGAATAAATTACTATTGGGTAACACAACATAATGAAAGGAGACTATCAAGTAGCACAGTTTGGCATCACCTTTATAATGAGATATTTGCATCATTAAAATGTCTGTCTGAAACGCAATGGTGTACCTGCAAAGGGGAAGCCAAAGGGGGCAAGCCTAGTGACCCACGCTACTATGTAGGGACGCGACAGGAAAATACGGTGAAACAAAAATTAAGCCAAATGTACGTAAAGGTACGTTCTTACATAGCGCGGTATCCAGTCCTTGGAACTGTTCAAAGCGCTTTACACTTCACTCCCTGGCAGACTCGTTAATTCCAACGCCATTTTTACTTCTCTGGGGAGTATTCAGCCACGCTGCAAATACTGTGCGAAGACTATTCGTTCAAATATCCAGGTACTTATTTATACAGCTGAGTGAACTGTGGCAACGTGGGATGAAAGAAATTGCCAAAGTTTCGATCCGGCAGCAAGAGGACTCTATGCCGGGTTCTATCAAGTGAGAGCCCGACGCTCTAACTGTTACGCTACCGCGTCCACTGGGGGGGGGGGCATGGCACAATAGCCTGCCCCCTAAATACGCAACTGCTGAAACGGCTGGCGTCATGTGCTGGATCATTTTGCAGGATTGTATTACAAAGTAGGTCAAAGACAAACAACAAAAAACGTATTTTTTTTAGAAAAACGTACGTTTGCGCTAAGGTGGCATGTGGCGAACCACATTTAGTATTGATTTCAGGTGGACATTAATGTTCTTCTGTAGGTAGGAAAGCGATAGGAAACACAAACCACAACATGCCGGCCCGAATACTGTGAGCCACCGTAAGAGCTTTCTCGATGTCCTTCGTGTGGACGGCAGCCGCGAGCCCGTACTGCGTCCTGTTGGCCTTCTCAATCACCTCGTCCATTGTCTCGAACTTGAAGATCGACTGCACCGGCCCGAAGATCTGCATCAGGCAAGTTCAAGCTAATTCAACCGTGTTTTCGTGCGAGTTGGTTGGCCTGTTTTGAGACCGCCTATTGGTCGAGGCGAATGAGAAAGAAGGAGGAGATGAACCAAGCCTCACTTCCACCCGGAACCTTGTATAAACACATTGTGGTTCTTTAAGGTGGCCGACTACCTTGAAATCAAGCTACGTGCGCATCAGTCTACGCATCGTAGTCGTAATATGAAATCAACACTACAGTTATACGGTCGATTGACAATATGTCCTTTATGTCAATAATAAATACAAATGCGTATAATTTGAAAGAAATATAAGTAGAGTATTCTGGCGAACAACATGTGTTTGCGAAATTTACCTAAACTATGGTTTCTCCATGACTTAATCAATGATATAAAATAATCAATTTATAATTTTTGTTAAGCGAATTAGACATATTATGCTTATATGATATAAACATATCAAATTGCAATATCTATATTGGAATAATAAATAAATCTCGTGTTGTGGCTGATTAAGATCAGAGTATAGTATTTTGTTAATTTTGGTGGTGACGTAGTTGTTACTATGTCAGATATTAAAAAAAATCGCACGGGACCCACAACTTTGTAATCGGCCATTATAAGATACATTTGAGGAGTCATGCTACTAGAACAGATATATATATATATATATATATATATATATATATATATATATATATATATATATATATATATATATATATATATATATATATATATATATATATATATATATATATATATATATATATATATTATATATACTATAGATTTTTTCAATAAAAAAAAATTTGGACCTTAAAATCCAGTAACTCCGCCTGAAATGTGTTAAGCTTTGAGATTGATCCAAACAACCTGCTGGTCTCTTCGCTAACAACCAGTCATAACAACCTGCTGGTCTCTTCGCTAACAACCAGTCATAACAGCCTGCTGGTCTCTTCGCTAACAACCAGTCATAACAGCCTGCTGTTCTCTTCGCCAGCAACCAGTTATAACAGCCTGCTGTTCTCTTCGCTAGCAACCAGTCATAACAGCCTGCTGGTCTCTTCGCTAACAACTAGTCACAACAGCCTGCTGTTCTCTTCGCTAACGACCAGTCATAACAGCCTGCTGGTCTCTTCGCTAGCAACCAGTCATAACAACCTGCTGGTCTCTTCGCTAACAACCAGTCATAACAACCTACTGGTCTCTTCGCTAACAACCAGTCATAAAACCTGCTGGTCCCTTCACTACCAACCAGTCATAACAGTCTGCTGGTCTCTTCGCTAACAACCAATCATAACAACCTTCTGGTCTCTTCGCTGACAACCAGTCATAACAGCCTGCTGGTCTCTTCGCTAACAGCCAGTCATACCAACCTGCTGGTCTCTTCGCTGACAACCAGTCATAACAGCCTGCTGGTCTCTTCGCTAACAATCAGTCATAATAGCCTGCTGGTCTCTTCGCTGACAACCAGTCATAACAACCTACTGGTCTCTTTGATAACAACCAGTCATAACAACCTTCTGGTCTCTTCGCTAACAACCAGTTATAACAACCTGCTGGTATCTTCGCTAACAACCAGTCATAACAACCTGCTGGTCTCTTCGCTAACAACCAGTCATAAACGTTAATAACTTCTCACTCGTAATTAGGCAAAGATGGATAAACTATATCTTGAAAATAAATGTATTTCCATCGAGCTCTTAGTTTATTAAGGGCCGATCACACGAAAAATTACTAGTCCGATGATCGGGCGACAGTGTTGCATCGTTTCGTGTCGCTTCCAAGAAACGATGGTTGGGTGACAGTGTGTCTCTCGATCAATCGGGCAACTAATCGATCGTGTGAACGGGCCTTAGCGACACATTCTCCGGACGGTCGCCAGACGTACCTCCTCGCTGCCAATGCGCATGTCCTCGGTGACGTCAGCGAACACGGTGGGCTGAACGAAGTACCCTTTCTCCCCGATCCTGTTTCCCCCGCACATTAGCCTCGCTCCTTGTGTTTTCCCGGACTCGATCAGCTCCAGAACCTTCTTCGTCTGAGCTTCGTCGATCTGCAACGACTCGACGATAACGCGCGGACCACGACGATAAGCACAGTCAACCTGTTAATGTTATTCCAATGACTCCATATACAGGGTGCCCAGCGTTCCTATATGTTCCTATTATATCCAATATTTTTACTGCAATTCCTATATTTCCTAAATTGTTTTGCGTTAACTCTAGTCAGTAGATGGCGCCACCTAAAGTAACATTTCATTTGTTATTATTCCGATATTTTTTATTCTGAATTCTTATATTTTCTATAATTTTAGACCAACAGTGGATGGGTGCACTGTAAATATATCATATATTTCGTTCTTGCCGAAGTTTAATTTAATTTTTAATTTAACACAATGAATAAGTTATATTTAATTCATTGTTTATAGCTTTATTGAGTTTTATTTGTAAACTTTAATTACACGCACGCACGCACTATATTATAACACTGGTTTATATGGATTTCCATATAATACTGTTTTATTTCATGCATTTTTGAACTTTCGAGGAAACTACAAATTCATTAATTATTATTTATTTATTTAATAGCATGCTTATAGGCGAAAGAATAGCACAGTAAACCAAACTAAAGCGCCTCAAACGTCACATTTATGTGATTAACTTTGAACAATATTTGTGATGTAACAACACAAACACAATGGTATTTTTAAGCGAAACCAAAATCGTGTGTTTGGTGCTATGCACCTAAAATAGTTAATAGAAACTAATCATATGCAACTATATTCAAGAATATCACGTTAGAGGTTTTCTCAGAATTTGTTCTCAAAGTAGGATAATCCGGTCAAGTCTCCGTTTAACTGGGCGCTGACATGTTAACCAGCGCGACCGTTACACACTCAACCAACGCAAAGTTTCAATCAAGCCGCATATCAGAAAGAGAGTAGATTAGTAAACAATGCCAACATATGCTGCATAAGTTGGAATCAAACAGAATGACCCTTATTGGCAAGTATATTTGCAAATATTGCCAGACTACGACAATCGTGACGTAGGGTTATTTAGCAATAATGGTACAGCCCATGAAATTACGATGCTGTGTGTTCAATAAGGTTTTCCTAGTAAACCACTGGCGTGACATTATTAATCATAGTTGCAAACGGTTATTTTTTTATAACTCTTGTGTGCACCAGAGGCCTAAAAACCACGACTTTTATAGACCATCTAAAAACCAAACCACCGCTGGCCTATTCTGCGGTCTGGGCCGTCCGTACCTGCGGTCCATTCTCGTTGGCCGGGTCGAAGGGAGAGCCGACGGTACGCCGGGCAGCTCGCTCGGCGCTCCGCTTCACAAACTCGTCGTAGATGCCCGCCTGAACGTAAGTCCGCGAGCCAGCGCAGCACACCTGACCATTGTCACTCATGATAGCCTCGTGAGCGCTCTCCACCGCCACGTCCACTGAAACGGTGGTCAGTGTAGAGACGGTGTAGGCCTACTCGCTAGCAGTGTTTCTTAATCTCGCGAGAAACGGGCGGGTGGGCTGGCGGGCGGGCTGGCGGGCGGGCGGGGGCGGGCGGGCGGGCGGGCGGGCGGGCGGGCGGGCGGGCGGGCGGGCGGGCGGGCGGGCGGGCGGGCGGGCGGGCGGGCGGGCGGGCGGGCGGGCGGGCGGGCGGGCGGGCGGGCGGGCGGGCGGGCGGGCGGGCGGGCGGGCGGGCGGGCGGGCGGGCGGGCGGGCGGGCGGGGCGGGCGGGCGGGCGGGCGGGCGGCGGGCGGGCGGGCGGGCGGGCGGGCGGGCGGGCGGGCGGGCGGGCGGGCGGGCGGGCGGGCGGGCGGGCGGGGGCGGGCGGGCGGGCGGGCGGGCGGGCGGGGGCGGGCGGGCGGGCGGGCGGGCGGGCGGGCGGGCGGGCGGGCGGGCGGGCGGGCGGGCGGGCGGGCGGGCGGGCGGGCGGGCGGGCGGGCGGGCGGGTCGAGACAGTCACAATGATGAATGGATTAATGGATGTTGATGGATCGATGTATGGCTGCTTGTAGATAGATAAACAAGCAGGTAACGGAGCACTAAGACATATCAGCATTACTCAGCAACCAATATATTGCTAACAATGTCATTATTATTATTATCATTATTATTATTAACAATATTTCACAAATTATCTTTGTTGTCACATATTGAATTGTTATCTTCTATTTCCTGTTAATAACAATATTTACAATAACAATAATAATAAGTATTATTTATCGTTATTTTAATGTTATTAGTTTTGTTGTAAACATCATTGTGTGCCTTTTATAATACTGACGGTCAGCGTCGTCGAAGATAATGTTCGGACTCTTGCCGCCGAGCTCCAGAACGACCTTCTTCAGATTAGACTCGCCTGCCGCCTTCATGATAAGTCGACCCACCTACAACAAGTCGTGTGTCCGTCAACGAGTGTCCGGTACTGCTCATGCCATAATACACTAGGTAGACGTGTATCATATTATCAGATTTGTATTGCATTCTCATATTTGTGTAATATTCTAATTTGAATAAAACATTTCAGGAAGTAAGCCAACATCATAATGTTGTTGATATTTAAATTACACGTTTATGCAAGTGCTAGAATAACAAGATAAAAGATTTCACATTACCAATCATTGTCAGTGGAAATTTTACTCAGAATTATTCTTACACTATTTGAATGTTTTAATGAACTGCACCGAATTAACCAAAGTAACAGACGTTTAGAGAGTGGCATTTCACGTCATAGCGGTGTAATAACAGTGATGCAACTGGAGTAACAAGCCAAGACATGACCAGTAAATTGTTGACATTACCAGACCATTCGAACCCGGACCTAAGAAGTGCCCCAACCGCCATCTGTTAGTATTAAACTGTACCTCTGTCGAGCCAGTGAAGGAGATCTTATCGACATCCATGTGTCCTGTCAGCGCGGCGCCAGCAGTCTCCCCGTAGCCAGGCACAATGTTGACGACACCGGCCGGAACGCCTGCCTGTAGACACACATTGACTGACTGATCCAGATACCGGGTGGCGCACGCACGCACGCACGCACGCACGCACGCACGCACGCCCCTAAATATTATATCGTCTTTCCACATTCGGACTCGGTTCATTCCCTGTTTACTGCCTGCCTGCCTGCCTGCCTGCCTGCCTGCCTGCCTGCCTGCCTGCCTGCCTGTGTGCACTTTATACCTTTTTGATATTTCCATTTTATCGTTTGTCCATCTCAAACTCTTTCTTTCTCTCTCCATCTCACACACGAACATTTCAACTCGCCTGATGAAATGTTCCGATATTTTTAGTACAAAATCGAATTCAATGGGTTTAGACCCCTATACCACACGTACACTCTATCGGTACCGATCGCGGCTTAGTACCCTACATCACACATAAACTCTATGGGTACGGATCACGGGCTTAGACCCCTATACCACACATAAACTCTATGGGTACGGATCACGGGCTTAGACCCCTATACCACACATAAATTCTATGGGTACGGATCACGGGCTTAGACCCCTATACCACACATAAACTCTATGGGTACGGATCACGGGCTTAGACCCCTATACCACACATAAACTCTATGGGTACGGATAACGGGCTTAGACCCCTATACCACACATAAACTCTATGGGTACGGATCACGGGCTTAGACCCTTATACCACACATAAACTCTATGGGCACGGATCACGGCTTTAGAACCCTATACCACACCTAAACTCTATGGGAATGGATCACGGCTTTAGAACCCTATACCACACCTAAACTCTATGGGAACGGATCACGGCTTAGGCCCCTATACCACACCTACACTTTATGGGTACGAATCACGGGCTTAGACCCTTATACCGCATATAAATATATGGGTACGGATCACAGCTAAAAATTACCGTCTAAAAATTTCCGGCACATCATTCCTATGCTATGAATGCAACAGTAAATCAGTTATCTACCCTCATATATTTGAGTCGAGACAATGGGGGAAGGACAGTTTCCTACCTCTTTGACGAGAGAGGCTAGATAGAGCGCCGTAAGTGGCGTCTGCTCCGCCGGCTTCAGTATGCACGTGCAGCCGCTGGCCAGCACTGGCCCCAACTTCTCCAGACTCAACAGTATAGGAAAATTCCACTGAAACACGTCAATACGTCGCAAGAATCAACACAGTATCATTAGGCACCTACGAGACAAACTGTTTCCCTACGTTGTTCGCTTCGAAGTTTCAAATGGCAAGTGAACGGCATGTCTGTCGATAAACGACATACTACTTCATGTCCATGACACTCTAAATTTGCATATTTATATTTGATTGAAACTCGTGTACAGATTACACACACACGCACGCACGCACGCACGCACGCACGCACGCACGCAAGCACGCACGCACGAACGCACGCACGCACACACACACACACACACACACACACACACACACACACATATATACTTGTATATCGGCGAAATGCAGTAGGTGTTTGTGGATAAGAATCATCAACTTGTAAAGATGCCGCACGGCTCTAAACACGAAACATAACTTACCGGGATTATCTGGCCGCACACGCCGATAGGTTCCTTGCGAGTGTACGCGAAGAAATCACCGTCTGAAAGAGACTAATCGGTGTCAGTCACGCAGGCCGACGGGGTGAATTTAAGGGGGTTTCAACAGTATACAGGAATACGGTGAAAATTTTCAGGGTTGTTTGGCAATAATTGCATGATATGTTCGCAAGCGAACATAGGAAAATATCATAAACAAATGTTATCACAACGTGTCGTATCATTAGGAAGCTTTGTTAAAAACAACCCGCGGCGCTGTCCATTAACATGCACTGTCGGTTGCTAGGTTACGGGGATAACCACGTGCCAATTTAGGATGGACCTGATCAAAATAACAATTGACAGTTAATTGTTAATACACATATTAACCAGCTCCACCTATACTCATCATTCCACATGGTGTATTTGTCTAAAAAATAATGAAGCTGTAATACATAATGTAAATGTTCTTTTTACTCCTCATTCGGAGGAGTTTATGGAAACATGGTTGAGCCACCTGCTGTCACTTAAAGACACCAAACCATCCATTTCCGACTTCTTACATGTCAAAGGTCATCATTTAAAAAAAATTCCGTATTCAAAATTCCCCTCTCCCAGCAGCAGTACGTGATATGTAATATTTTATTTCATCGCCACCAGGAGAACCCCTTCCTCCTATTGCTGTATAACGTAGCACCTCAATAGGAGAGAGATAACACACCGGCTGGGAGGGTGTCCCCCGTCAGCTTGTCGGCAGCCCCGGCGTAATAGCGAGCAATCAAGATCGCAAACTTGATGTTGCCGTAGGCGTTGATGAAAGACTTGCCGCAGTCCAACGTCTCCAGGCTCTATCGGACGAAACATCACATTTTAATGACAATTTATCCATCGTCTTATCATTTAAGGTAGTGAAAGTTGTACCGTGCGTGCGTTATTGCGTGCGAGTATGCGTGCCTGTCACTATGTGTGTGCATGCGTGAGCGGGGTGCGTGCGTGTGTGCATGCGTGAGCAGGGTGCGTGCGTGTGTGTATGTACGTGTGTGTGTGTGTGTATGTGTGTATGCGTGTGTGCGTGTGTGCGTGTGTGCGTGCGTGGGTGCGTATGTAAGCGTGTGTACGTGAGTACACTTTAACTCTGTTATCGATAATGTGGCATTTCATCTAACTGGATGAAAACAAATATAAAGCTATAAGTTATATAAATTATACATTTCATCTCTCATCACTGCCTTGTTTGCATTTCGCGTTAGGGGAGTAGAGGAGGAGTTAGATGAGTAGAGGAGGAGTTAGAGGAGTAGAAGAGGAGTTAGAGGAGTATAGGAGGAGTTAGAGGAGTAGAGGAGGAGTTAGATGAGTAGAGGAGGAGTAAGATGAGTAGAGGAGGAGTTAGAGGAGTAGAGGAGGAGTTAGAGGAGTAGAGGAGGAGCTAGATGAGTAGAGGAGGAGTTAGAGGAGTAGAGGAGGAGTTAGATGAGTAGAGGAGGACTAAGATGAGTAGAGGAGGAGCTAGATGAGTAGAGGAGGAGTTAGAGGAGTAGAGGAGGAGTTAAAGGAGTAGAGGAGGAGTAAGATGAGTAGAGGAGGAGTTAGAGGAGTAGAGGAGGAGTTAGAGGAGTAGAGGAGGAGTTAGAGGAGTAGAGGAGGAGCTAGATGAGTAGAGGAGGAGCTAGATGAGTAGAGGAGGAGCTAGATGAGTAGCTCAACATGAAAACAAATACAAAGCTATATCGTATATCAATTATACATTTCATCTCTGATCACTGCCTTGTTTGCATTTCGCGTCAGAGGAGTAGAGGAGGAGTTAGAGGAGTAGCTCAAGATTAAAACACATATCAAAACGTAAAACGTTTAGACACCGCAATGTAGGTGATGTCTCTGTCCATCAAATCAGCGAGTTTGTGCAGCAACCGGCCTCGATTTGAAGCATCCATGCGTCTCCACGGTGACCCAAGCTTGAATGCTTCTCGAGCCGCCTTAACTGCCTTGTCGATATCAGCCTGAAAGATAAACAGATTAGAAGAACGCCATAGCTAAAATATGTATATTGTTGAAGAAACAGTTGCTAACTGTCCTCAGCATAACATATCACTTCATTTCGCAAGAAATTAAGAGGAAACATTGTAAAGCTAATAGAAAATACTGGGTATGTTTTGACTTTCGCACAACTTGTCTCGCCATGCGCACGAAATACTAATATAGGTAATTATTCTTTCCAACGCGTGCTCGGTTTCAACCGAAAACACGTCAGATCAACTGATCTGACGTGTTTTCATTCTGGTGCCAGCATTTTGTTGTTGTTAAACCACTCAGAGTTATTACTGGCGTGATGTAAACTTTGTTGATAAGATAACTTCCTTAATATTTTTGAAGAGGATATGACGTTTTGCTTGGCCAGCCGCGGAGGCACACCATATATTAAACGCTCACCATCAATTTACATTATTGTTTCCTTTAAGTAAGAGGCAAGATAGCTTATCGCCCTTCTTAGTACACACCTTATCACCCTCTTGGACGTCGGTAATCTTCTCGCAAGTGGCGGGGTTCAGGGTCTGGAACGTTTTCCCGCTCTCCGAGTTAACCCATTCGTTGTTGATGAAGATCTACGTAAGGAGAGATAGCAAAGGTTAAGTGTCGTGTCTACAGACGCAAGCACGTACGTACACATATCTGGAATTGGTACAACCAACTCCAGACATCCACTCATAATATGTAGACCCCTGTACCATGGTTAGTAATGCAAGACAGCGATATGGTCCAAATCAAGACCATTCTAATTGGACCCTTTTTATTACCTAATGTTACGCTTAATATCTATACATTTCGAATTATTGAAATATCCATCATGCAAAATCCTTATAACGGTGTATGATAGGCATGTGAGGACCAACAACTAAATGATCCCTTGACCTTCGTTTCATCATAACCACAGTGTACCACGCACGCGCACGCACGCACGCACGCACACCTGCAACAGTATACGCGTTTGCTGTCTGTCTCTTGTGGATGAATGCAATGCTGTTACATAAGCATGTGCATATTTTTCGCAAACGCACGCTTAATACTTAACATCATGTAACTGGTTTTCATTCATCATTACCTCATACAGTTCCATTTATTATTTTTAAAAAATACAGACGCTAATTTGCATTAACTCTGGAATTAAGACAATTATATCTAAATCATGTCTACAGGCCTGGGGCATATTAAATGAATTACATACTGTTAGTATTACCAATCATCACGTATGTTTTGATATTGCATACTATGTCCACACAATAATCGTATGACGTCATATATACCACAAAATAATAGTTTTTTAATAACTGGCCATTTTCTTTTGGGGGGCTCCTTGTCCGAACATACTCTAACGTGGAACAGTTAGTGATGAGATTGGTCTAATCGTAAATTGAGTCATGCATCGCTCAATTCCTTTTAAAAACGCAGCTCTATTGGTACGTATGGAGACATGATTAATAAATAATGAAATTAGTTAATACGAACAATGATAAACGTGTTTATTCGACTAAAAATGGATCAGTCGTGCAATGTACGCTTATCTACAACTCAAAATATGGCCGGCGCAACAGTTGTTAAACTGATACGAACATTTAATCGCGGCAACAAATGTTATGTAATGTGCGCAGACCCAGTCACGCAAACACGCGACTCGCAACAACAGTTCAGCGTACATAACAAATGTTATGTAATGTGCGCAGACCCAGTCACACAAACACGCGACTCGCAACAACAGTTCAGCGTACATAACAAATGTTATGTAATGTGCGCAGACCCAGTCGTACGGAAATTGAGAGATTTCTTGGCAAAAATATTATGCGTTTACCAAACCACTGTCCAAATGAAATGTGCAGAATTTGCACATCAGGGTTGATGTGATAAATGTTCCAGCGTGCGCGAGGATGGGTAACGTAAGTGTCGAGTTTGGGAAACTCCAATGCTGTGTTGCACATGTTTAAGGGGTCAGACCACAGTTGACCTTCCTGTTTATTGCTATTATTAAATTCTGATATGTGAATTAAAAAAATATCATATGATGTGACATCAGTGCAATTGAGCAGGCATATTCACAGGTTTGTTTATAGAAGCTATTGGCTGTGAAATAGTGCATTTTTGAGAATTTAACAGGCGGAGGGATTTATGGGAATTTTTCTGCTATGGGTCACGTGAGCGTATGAATATGTGGCTATTGTTGTCAAAATTTACGGGCATCGCACGTCGGGGCGTTTTAAAAGAGCTGGAGATATGTGATTTTGACAAATCTTAGTCAGTATGTCAATGAGATGATGGCACTAGCGGTCAACAAATTTCAGAATGTTTCATAGTCACGTTTTCAGACAAAACGTTAACATGGACACGAATGCAATTCTCTACTGTGATCTTCTCCCTTAAGAACTGTTTCGAATATATTAATAGCACTGATCGCGATTGCGCCGTTGTACTAAATATAGATTGTGCATCTGCGCCTGCGCCGCGACCATCTTAGAAGTCGGACAAAAACTTGGTCGTACAACCTACAGAGGCTTGGTTACTCGTAGTCTTACACGTTGTTTGTGCAGTAAATATCGTTAACTGTGCATACACAAAACACAGCCGTGAAGGATTGTGACTACAAAACACTGTTGCTATGGAGTATGCCGCAGCGATTCCCGTTATGCACACCGAGAACATATGAAAGGCGTGACATTCATGCCGTTTCCGAAGCCACACATGGACCGTGGAAAATGCGAACGGTGACGCAGAGCGTGCAGACGGGACAATTTTGACATTGACAACGTTACTAAACACACATACATATGCTCTTTGCACTTTATTGGTGGGAACGGTCCAACTGACGAACACCCGGATCCTATAGACGCCACTGCTTTGCCTGCCCAAGCGAGTAACACTAACACAGTGACGTAGCACTTACAGGCATGGCAAACCGACACCACGACATTCATACAAGTTTGGTAACGCCTCGCCTAGGCTAGCGGACCCATGCTAATTAGATCAGAGGCACGCTTATACACGGAGGTTAATACACAGTGTAACAAGTTTTTTATCCTTACCCCATGAATAAATTAGCAATGTTAGTATCAACTATCTAATATGGCATGAAGTATACAGACTGCACTTGTTAACATCTTAATTGTGTATTGTATGTTAATATAGCCAAATTTTACAGTATTCTGTAAATGTAAACGTATCAATCCATTTATATATAGTTATGTATTGCCTTATCAACAGATAGAGAAATCTGCAAGGAAACGGAAGCGCCCAACCCCTCGGTCACTATGCAACGTGCCATTGAAGAGGAGAAAGTTGATCCAGGTGAATCCTGCAGAAGTAGCCAACATTCTCGTTGAGCTGAGCCAGAGCAAGAACACTGCTAGCTCTGCGACATCTACTTGTTCATCAAGTGTCACCCCTCCACCACTGCCGTGCTCTGTGTCCCTACCCTGCTCTGTTTCCATCACACAAACATGTGATCAACACACTCAAACTGATAACATTCTTGACCCCAGTCTATTGGCTGTCAAAATTGAAAATGTGATGCTTAAAAATAAAATCACTAATCTAAAGCAACAGTTGGATAAGTGTCAACAAGACAAGTCACAGGTTTATTGGCTGTCAAAATTGAAAATGTGATGCTTAAAAATAAAATCACCAATCTAAAGCAACAGTTGGATAAGTATCAACAAGACAAGTCACGGGCTAATTTTGGTGTAAATGACGTTAGCAACGATGATGCAAAATGTTAATTTTATACGGGGCTCACGTGGATGCAGTTCATGTGTATGTGGAATTTCTTGGGTCCAGCCAAGGATAAACTATTTTACTGGAACCAACCACTGAAGAATGGTGATAAATCCCCGAGTAAGCGACCAGGTGCGAGGAGGAAACTGTCCCCAATGGACGAGTTGTTCCTCACTCTGGTAAGACTGCATGTTGGACTGTTGAATGCTGACCTGTCCTACAGATTTGGGGTCTCCACCAGTAACGTGTCAAAAATTGTAACAACCTGGATCCAGTTTTTATACCTTCAGTTTGGCACGTTGCGTAACCATATGTTCCCCAGTCGTGAAATCCTCAAGCTGAACACACCACCTTGTTTTGCAAAGTTCAAAGACATCCGGGTCATAATTGATTGCTGTGATTTTTTTTGTAGAACAGTCGATGCACTTTCGTAGACATGGTAACTTGTATTCAAGTCACAAAAACCATTAAACATATAAATGTCTTGTATGTATAGCTCCTAGTGGTGCAGTCATGTACATATCATGTTGAGAGAGCGATTGAACGGATCAAGAAATTTCGATTGTTAAAGAAAGTAATCCCGTTATCTCTGCAGCCCGTATTTAGTCAGATGGTATTTGTAGCTGGGTGCCTTGTAAACTTCCAAGAGCCGCTTGCGAAGTAATGTAGCAAAAACACAATTTAAAAAAATGCAAAGGTCTAATAAATTCAATACTTCGTATATGTTTAAGACTAGAGGGTTGTTCATTATATTTTGTTTGGCTTATCATGTCTGCTACCTAAGTTTATCTACGAACTACAATTCTCTACAAATTTTTCAACAAAAGCATTCTAGCAGTGTGATCATGAAAGTCGTATTTTATTCAGTTTCATACAAAAAAGTAAAAGTTTGTTGTTATACAGCGCAGTATCCAGTCCTTGGGACTGCTCAAATTGCATATACATTATGTGTTATATTATGTACAATTCACAGTAGATAAACATACGCATTATGGTAGCCCTCTTACTTCTGACTTGGTAATGAGGAAACGGTAAGCCTGTATTTTTATGACAACATATTTATATAGTTTGCTTGTTGAAAAATTAAATTGATATTTTGTATGCTAGTTTCACTTATTAACCATGATTTGTATGCATAAATGTTCATTCTTGTCATATTATGTGTGGACTGAAACCAGTCTCTACCCATGTAGAGACATGTTATTTCTGTCATTCGCAGTTTCATCAGAGTTAGTCTTCTTGGTAGTCTCATCAAGAAATACTCTGGGCACAGGTACCTCCGATGAAATTCTGTGAGTTTAGGAAGCATTTCATCTACCAACTTGACATCGTACGTTACTTTTTCATAATGTAGTCCACATGGTGTCCACACAACGAAATACCCCCATACGCCGCAACGAGGGTATAAATAGGATGTCTGTGTGGCGATAGCTCTGTTGTTGTCGTTGCATTCGAGGGCACGTTTCGACGGGTACACATATTACTTAGAACTGAGTTCCAAAATTGAGAGCAGCTATGACACTTGCTGTTAGTACACAAAGAAAGATGAGACATTTTACGCGAAGACCAAAATGGCTCGTTCGGATAGGGTCTCTCTCGGTTGTAACAGGAAATGATCAAACATGATGTCCATATAGAGATATACAGTATTTATAAGCTAGTATGGAAGGTATTCTTATCTACTATTATTTTTCTCCTGTTTTCGTAGTGGGTTTGCCTGTACAAGTCGCCCTATAACTACTTGAGAGAGCCTGCAAATAACATCTCCAAAATTCGGCAACATCTCTAAAACGCTGCTATCTTATTGACGCAGAGATATATTAGGTTTTTCAAGTTCTTGTTCAATCAATGACGTGTATTTATATAACACTCTCTGTAGCCTTAACTGCTCAATGGAGCTTTCCAAGTTCATTAATTTAAATACAAGTCCTTCGATCATTCAGTCAAATAAAAAATATATATCTAACATGTCGAAGCCATTAAACTCCAACTAACATATTCTGGTTTGGTTGATGGAATTTTAATTATCCGCACTTCATGTCGCCTGTGATTGTAGTGCTTTACGTAGTTGCCAAGTCAACTGACGTTACTCTTTGTCATTTTAAACGGGGGATCACACTTATTATAAAAGTGCAGAATTCGCATTAGAATCCGTTGTTATACTCGAGGCAGTGTGAGTTGCAATCCCGTGATCAGATTTACACTGCCCATTGCAATAAGGCCTACATAAATAAAACAGATTACTATAACCTTCCGATTATGTGGATGTATGTGTGTGTGTGTAAATGTGTGTGTGTGTGTGTGTGTGTGTGTGTGTGTGTGTGTGTGTGTGTGTGTGTGTGTGTGTGTGTGTGTGTGTGTGTGTGTGTGTGTGTGTGTGTGTGTGTGTGTGTGTGTGTGTGTGTGTGTGTGTGTGTGTGTGTGTGTGTGTGTGTGTGTGTGTGTGTGTGTGTGTGTGTGTGTGTGTGTGTGTGTGTGTGTGTGTGTGTGTGTGAGCACGCTCACGTGTATGTGTGCTTGCGTGTAGACCATATATATATATATATATATATATATATATATATATATATATATATATATATATATATATATATATATGCGTCATCCAGGACAACTTATTGACCTATTGGCTTGTTGCCAGTGAACTTCGGTAGTAATCTAGCAGCTTACTGTTGTCGTAATCTAGCCAGAATACATTTGGTTGTGCCAGTATCATCTACATAAAGGATACGCAGCTGATAACAAGTAGATATATTTGCACGGGGCAAGGTCCGCGGTAGTGAAACCTTGCGTTGACATGACAATCGCTTGTAAGCTGTTGACACCAAAACCGGCTCCACCATTTGGGCTTTAATGTCACGTGCCACCATTGGTTATTTCAAGAATTACACCTTCATAATTATTGTGTTTGTAAAAACAATAACAATGCATAATTTGCATGAATCTGTTAAACATAGTAGTTTTACAAATATGATAAAACAACTTGTCAGTGCTCATACAAGCATGTCTTATAAAACATTTTATTTCGTGTCTGTACGGGTGATACACATACACACACACGCACACGCACACATTAAACGTACATAAACATGGACATTTGAAGTTATTATTAATTTTACAGACATTATATTCTAACTACAAATTACAAATACAGACTTATTAATGTAAAATAGACGTGTGCACAATATAGGTGAGTGTTGGTCTTTTTAAAAACGAACTTAGTTTTTTTGGGGGGGGTGTACAAGCCAGCGTTACGATGCATTACAAGGGGTGGGAGTCTTTTAAAACGATAAAAAAGTATGACGTACCTGGATAGCCTCCTAGGGAAAACTACTGCTTTTTAAGTTTTGCTACATTAAAAAAAAACTTATTTATGCTATGCTTCGTGCACACTGTAGCCTAGGCTATGGCTACAGTATAAGCCGTGCGGTGATACCATCTTATTTATGATGGACTTTATGACAGGACTGATGCTGAGGTTCTGACAATGATGCACGAAACCCGGTGGGGTGGAACATGTCTCGCACTCACCTGAGTGTATTTGATTTCCGGGTTTTTCACCGGTTCGGGAGTGGTGCTTGGCGACATGGCTGTGCAATCCTATTAAACGACGTCAAAATAAGACAATGTCCGACTAGACTGAAGGAACGTTGAGTGGAGCGTTTATGTAGGTCATCCGTCAGAGATACTTCTTCGTGGACGCATCCATTTCGCTGGAGGGGTACAAAGATATACCAGGGCACAATAGGGAGCATGTGTGGGTCACGAGACACCGCGAGGTTCCGCGTTGGTTAAGCCGACTGGCGACCTCCCGAAGTGTATTGGTATAGGGGTACGACCACAGCTATAATTAAATTATGTGACTGGTTTTCAGCTAATAATACAGACAAAGCATTGTTTAGACTTGGCTGTCAAACAAATAATAATGACTTGACAAGTAGGAGTGTTCCATAATGTGTCTACATATACACTGTGCCGCAACTTGATATAAAATTTGACACATTCTGAAACAAACAAATTCAAAGAGCTGGAGGTATGTGATTTTGATAAAACTTGGTCAGCATGTCAATGAGATGATGGCAGTTGCTGTGAAAAAGTTTCAGAATTTTTAGTGGTCACATTTTCTTATAATCTAACAAAACGTTAACATGGCCACCAATGCAATTTTCAACTGTGGTCTGACTCCTATTTAGGGTAAGACCACAGTTGACCTTCCTGTTTATTGTTTCATACAAATGTAGGGCGTATTAAATTGCGATATGTGTATTAAAGAATTCATGTGATGTGACATAAGTGCAATTGAGCAGGTATATTCACATATTTGTTTGTAGAACCTATTGGCTGTGAAATGGTGCATTTTTTTGAGAGTTTAAAAGGCGGAGGGATTTATGGGAATTTTTCTGCTAGGGGCCACGTGGGCGCATGAATACAAGGCTATTATTGTCAAAATTGATGGGCATCGCACGTCGGTGCGTTTTAAAAGAGCTGGAGGTATGTGATTTTGATAAAACTTGGTCAGCATGTCAATGAGTTGATGGCAGTTGCTGTGAAAAAGTTTCAGGATATGTAGTTGTAACGTTTTCTTATAATCTAACAAAACGATAACATGGCCACCAATACAATTTTCAACTGTGGTCTGACTCCAAATAGACGGAAGTCGGGGTCACAAACACGGTTATAAAATGTTGATATGCTTATGTTTTGGTCGTTGTTATTAGCTTAATTGTGGATATTACACGTAATTTGGATGAAATTATTAGTTTGTTATAATAAATTTCTTATAATTTTTATAATTTGCAATTATGATAATATAATTAGGGCTCATATTTTGGAAAATAAATAAATAAATAAAAACGGTTGCTAACCTGTCCCATGTTGTGTGTGTTTGACTTAGACAATTGTCGGTGTCAGACTGGATAATATTATATTATTATATATATATATATGTTATAAGGATAAGGATTTTTTAAGGATAAATTTTATTTGTCCCAACAGTAGAAAAACGTAGATAAATTATATTGACTGGCAATATGAATTATGTAAATTCATATGATACATACACATACAGTACTGTACAATATATAATAACAACTAATAAATCATCAGTAAAAGTAATACATTATGCAACAACACCCAAAAAAAAGAAAAAGAAAAACATATTTGCTGTGGAACTGGAGACCCCTACTAAGACCAACACTGGTTGCTATCGTAGGAGCCACCAAAAATTAAAAATAACAATAAACATATATTCCCTATACCTATATTTCTACATTTCTACATTTATAGATTCCATCTAGTGAACAAGATCATTACTGGTTAAACGGCGCTACTATTTAAACTGTTTAACAGTCTCCCTTAGGAGGTGTCTTATAACCGATCTAATAAATATAAAACACGTCAAATAAATGTACATTTTAGTTTTGTACTATAACGTTTGATGTGCACGAGCTGATATATTGCGCAAGTTGATGTTTAATATGATATTTCATTGCTAATAAATACAATTTTAATTTTTTCATATGCTGAAATAGCATTATAGAGCTTGTAGTAAGCTAAAAGTGTACAATAAGCAATTTTTAATATCAACAATAACTGTTGCCTTTTCAAAATGTCTAATCACCACATATCAATACCAATTTCATGTTGTGTGCAGTACTTTGCAACCCTAACCGTAGCTAACCCCATCTTTAGCTAACCACATGCCTGGCTAACCCCATCTCTAGCTAACCCCATCCCTAGCTAACCATAACTCTGAAGTGGTTAACATAAGATATCATCATTCCCATAGGCACAGGTTGATATGAAAAGTGAACAGTTTGCTTGGAAAAGTCAGACAGCAGTAGCAATCACGAACATCATGAAACAGACCGGATGCCAAAATGGAAAGTTTGCGAAAATTAGGTGGTATGACATAAGTATGTGACGGAACAGGTATCCATTTTGGACTAGAGCGATCATTGGTGATATTTGTCTTGTGGCCCAGTGCGTTAGCAACATTGTGTAACACATTTGGACAGAATAGTTGTATTTTGGTTGAGTCACACCCACTGGAAGCACTGCGTAGATCAGCATTTTCAAATCTGGCCGCGACTGGCATCTGGTCATGTGATACTCTTTTATTGTGGCGTATCGAAATCAAGCCGTTCGCCTTTTATCTTATCAACTAGAATTATGAAAGCAGTCACATAAACAATAAAATTGGACAAACTGAATCATTGGAATTTACCCTAAATCCTGTTAAATGTGAAAAATGTCAAATTTTCTTACAAAGTTATGCTACGTTTGGTTTAAAATCAAACAATTATATGAATACTAATTTTAAAATAAACTCATTAGTATATTAAAAGGGACAGTAAGCAGGCTTCATTTGTTCGCAGTGCTATGTAAATCTAGTGTATATGATCTATGATTTATCAAGTGTCAAAATCAACCTATAATTAAATTATGTGACTGGTTTTCAGCTAATAATACGGACAAAGCATTGTTTAGACTTGGCTGTCAAACAAATAATAATGACTTGACAAGTAGGAGTGTTCCATAATGTGTCTACATATACACTGTGCCGCAACTTGATATAAAATTTGACACTTTCTGAAACAATCAAATTCCCTATTTGACGGAAGTCGGGGTCACAAACACGGTTATAAAATGTTGATATGCTTATGTTTTGGTCGTTGTTATTAGCTTAATTGTGGATATTACACGTAATTTGGATGAAATTATTAGTTTGTTATAACAAATTTCTTATAATTTTTATAATTTGCAATTATGATAATATAATTAGGGCTCATATTTTGGAAAAAAATAAATAAATAAAAACGGTTGCTAACCTGTCCCATATTGTGTGTGTTTGACTTAGACAATTGTCGGTGTCAGACTGGATAATATTATATTATTATATATACATGTTATAAGGATAAGGATTTTTTAAGGATACATTTTATTTGTCCCAACAGCAGAAAAACGTAGATAAATTATATTGACTGGCAATATGAATTATGTAAATTCATATGATACATACACATACAGAACTGTACAATATATAATAACAACTAATAAATCATCAGTAAAAGTAATACATTACGCAACAACATCAAAAAAAAGAAAAAGAAAAACATATTTGCTGTGGAATTGGAGACCCCTACTAAGACCAACACTGGTTGCTATCGTAGGAGCCACCAAAAATAAAAAATAACAATAAACATATATTCCCTATACCTATATTTATACATTTCTATATTTATAGATTCCCTCCAGTGAACAAGATCATTACTGGTTAAACGGCGCTACTATTTAAACTGTTTAACAGTCTCCCTTAGGAGGTGTCTTATAACCGATCTAATAAATATAAAACATGTCAAATAAATGTACATTTTAATTTTGTACTATAACGTTTGATGTGGCCGAGCTGATATATTGCGAAAGTTGATGTTTAGTATGATATTTCATTGCTAATAAATACAATTTTATTTTTTTTCATATGCTAAAATAGCATTATAGAACTTGTCGTAAGCTAAAAGTGTACAATAAGCAAATTTTAATATCAACAATAACTGTTGCCTTTTCAAAATGTCTATTCACCACATATCAATACCAATTTCATGTTGTGTGCAGTACTTTGCAACCCTAACCGTTGCTAACCCCATCTTTAGCTAACCACATGCCTGGCTAACCCCATCTCTAGCTAACCCCATCCCTAGCTAACCATAACCAGGTTGATAGGAAAAGTGAACAGTTTGCTTGGAAAAGGCAGACAGCAGTAGCAATCACGAACATCATGATACAGATCGGATGCCAAAATGGAAAGTTTGCGAAAATTAGGGGGTATGACATAAGTATGTGACGGAACAGGTAACCATTTTGGACTAGAGCGATCATTGGTGAAATTTGTCTTGTGGCCCAGTGCGTTAGCAACATTGTGTAACACATTTGGACAGAATAGTTGTATTTTGGTTGAGTCACACCCACTGGAAGCACTGCGTAGATCAGCATTTTCAAATCTGGCCGCGACTGGCATCTGGTCATGTGATACCCTTTTATGGTGGCAGTAATATACGTGTGGAAATGGGACCTCAAAAGATCCGCACAGTAAAGATCAGCCCAGTCACTTCCGGTCACGTGACTCGCCCCAGCGCCCCCTAGCGGTAACCTACATCCACCACGAGCGCATCCTAGCGACTGGAGATAACCCTAACGATCATGACCCCAACATGTTGACATGATCCCAACCTGTTGATCTTATGTGTGGTGACCCTTGACCTCAGTAGTGACCGCTACCCTAACGTAGTGACCGCTATCCTATAACGTGAGCGCTAACCCGATCCTTGAGGAGTAATTTTATTCCAAGACATATAATCCGTGGTTCGATGTAGTCTGCGATACCCTAACCTTTGGTTCGTTGTGGCCCGCGTTACCCTGTTGCTAACAGACACAACACTTCATTGAATGAAATCATCAAGAAACTTTAATATTTAATAACGATACATCATATTAAAGCACATAAAATCATATAAATATAGTAATATAATTATTTAAAAATAGTTATATACCAAATCATATTAAAGCACATAAAATCATATCAATATAGTAATATAATTATTTAAAAATAGTTATATATCAAATCATATTAAAGCACTTAAAATCATATAAATATAATAATATCATTATTTAAAAAATAGCCACATATATCAAATCATATTAAAGCACATAAAATCATATAAATATAGTAATATCATTATTTAAAAAATAACCATATATATCAAATCATATTAAAACACATAAAATCATATTAATTATTTAAAAATAGCCATATATTTAATCATATTAAAGCATATAAATATCGTTCATTATTTCATTTAAAAATAGCCATATATTAAAGCATATCAAGTCATATCAATATCTTTCATTAGTTCATTTAAAAATAGACATATTAAAGCATATAAAGTCATATATTGAAACATAGTGTTCATCTTGTTTTCCATTTCAATACAAGTTCAGTCGCGGCAGTGATTTCCCTCGTCTATCGATCAGTTTTGTAGGTCGTTGTACTGTCCGTTTTACTACGTTGCCTTGATCATTGTACCCCTCACACGACTTTTCCATTTCTTGCATGACAGCAGACCATAATTTTCTGTGATCTAGAAATACGGCGTATTCATTGCATTCATTGTCCCAGTTTTCTTCGGAAGTATACCCGTCATCGCTGTTTTCGTCTATGCGTGGCGTACGAGCGCATAACTCCTGCATCACGAACGGCCAGTGGTTTCTATGGAAGCTGAAAACCCAGAGTAAAAGACACATTGAGCCATTGGTAAAGGACTGTGTTAAAAGTATCGTATATACATTAAATAGCACATGCACATCTGTTAATAATAAACTATGAGTAGACCTGCTGTGAGCGGTGTACTTTGGATCCACCACGGCGTATGTAATGCTACACCGACAGCAGCAGAAGCGCGTAGAAACTAGGTCGCATAAAACTGATAAGACTGACCTGGCGACCTCGCTCGGCCGACGCGGCGCGCGTGCTATTTATAATCAGACTACCAGCCGCTTAGCAAGAGGCATTGTAACTAGGTCACAGACGCATAAAAGATGTCTCTTAAAGTTAAACTGTGTGTGTTATGTAGACGCTTTTAAAACCTTTTAAAAACACAGGAGTACGTATCAGCAAACAACCACGGACAATATGTACTTACGATCGATACAGTATCAGACTCAACGCAACGCCAATCTCGATATAGACTTGCATCAAGTCGGAAAACAAAGCGACGCTAGACAACATGGTGATGACGTCAGAGGCAACGGCAGCGGCAGCAGCAGAACGACGGTTACAGAATGGCGGTAAGCGTATAAAGAAATACCTTGTCTGAGGACGGCTTTATATAGGAAACGCTAAACAATGCAGACAGCTGACATAAGCTGCTATAACACAATAACAAATCCATCAAAGTCAGAAAGTTATGTTAGAAAACACCCATAATAAAATTATTATTAAACTGGAATGCTAATAATCAACTCCCAAACCCACTAGAACAATAAGTAATCCTTCACAACGAAAAACATGTTCGATAAGTCTGTCACAGAAGTGTCAGAGAATCGATGCTGAAAGCAAAATCTCATTTATCACGTGTAAAAAACTAAGTCAACCAGCTCTCAACCAACGTTGTATCGATTCCAGACATTCTGCATGAAACAGTAAACAACTCCTCCCATCGATAAGCCAGTCAACTAACTAACGCTGAATCCAAAAACTCATTTATCACGCATAAAAACACCATGCACTTATGGAAGTTATTGCTGCATGGAAACTGGTGGACATATATGCATATGCATTAATTAATATGCATGCATTAATTTATATATGCATGCATTAATTTATGTATACATGCATTTATGTATATAAATACAGTGCATGTAACATTAAACAGCATAAAATCAGAATGACTCCTCCTATATACTTCCGTGGAGGAAACTCGTTTCTATCCAATTTCTACGCATGTAGGATACATGCATGGGGTCATGTTTTTAACACAGTTGAAGCTGCATACCAGTACAGGAAATGCATCTTTTATGGAGATGTCGACACGGCGCAGAAAATGCTTGCCACAAGAACCGGACTACAGGCGAAATACCTAAGCAAGACCATCCGAGAGAAACAGGAGTTACGCGCGCAGTGGAACAAACAGAGACGATCTGTAATGAGAGCGTTAGTTGCTATTAAATTTCGCGACACGACATTACGCAAACTATTATTAGAAACATATCCAGCGCCGTTAATGGAAAGTGTGAGAAGTAGGGAGGGATACTGGAGCATGTCCACCTACACTGGACAGCGTGGACAGAACGTGTTGGGTCAGATACTCGTGAATTGTCGCGAGTTCATTCGAAAAAACCAGGCACCATAAAGTCTGGCGCGCACAGCGATAGGAATGCGCGGTGATTGCGCAATACATACCAGAGGGCCAGCTGGTAAATATAACACAGACGCGCCATGCAACCGGCCCGCTATATAAGGGACCCGTAGCTGCAACTGTCATAACACGATTCTCGCAGCGACTCACTCACTCGACATTCTCTCTCTAGCGAAGCAACATGATGGCCGCCGCCGCGCAGCAGCTCTTCGATGACGACCACATGATGAATCTGACGCGTTTACAGAGCCGGGTAAGCGATGGAACGTACAAGTTTCCAACACCGTTAACCATAGTGTCTACCGCACGGCAGGAGAAATATGTAGTATATCTGGCATGCTCACAATGTTCCGTTGGAGTCCAGCGTAGTAAGCAGGGGTACTATTGTCCAACACACAAATGGGAGCGATCTCCGACGTACAGATTCAACCTGTGTGTCCTCCTGAGAGACAGTATAGGAAGTGAATGTTGGGCTAGCGTATTTGATACGCTGGCAGTTAAAATCCTTGGCTTCACCGCGAAGCAGTACGTCGCAATGAAGTCAGAAGACGAACGGGTGGCTGCCCTGTCTGTGTTGAGGGGGGTCCGTGTCAGAGCGACCATTAAAAAGCGCGTCAACAAGGACTACATAAACTACATTGCGTCAGAGCTGGAAGTACTTGACGAGGCATTCTCTTTGTAGGAGGAAGAGAATGCCGTCGCCACCAGCGCTGACAACAGCAATGAAAGCACAGGTCCTCCCGTTGATGAAATAAGCACTAATCAAAAGGTACGGGACTGGGAAAATACCATGAATAAAAAGGTACAGCAGTGGTTAGACTCGTATGAAGAACGCAATCTGTTACCATCCACACCATCCATCACTTCCTCTACCGAACCGATTCTGTGTATAGCAGACGAGGAAAATAACGATGCGATTATTACCGTAAGCAGCAGCGAAGCAGCTATGGTCATAAGCAGCAGCAGCAGCAGCAGCAGCAGCAGCAGCAGCAGCAGCAGCAGCAGCAGCAGCAGCAGCAGCAGCAGCAGCGGCGGTAGTAACCATGGCAACGATATACAGGCGACAGCAATGAACATAGACAGAATATGGAATCGTACAGAAGCCATGATGAACCAGAACACCTTCAACGCGTTAATAGACACAGCTTGTGTTCGTTATGCATGTAACGAGATTGAGCGTATATTAGATTTATCAGAAGGTGAATATTACGTACCGTCTTCCGGTCTGATCAATCACATCATGCGCTGGGTTGTCATAGCGGTGGAGGAGAGGGTTGGTAAAAGGCAATGGTGTGTCGATATGGAAGACACCATCAGAGCGACCATAGCCAGTCTATATGCAGGTAAGAACGAAGTTCCTGACATTGATTAAACAGGTGTGTCTTTGTTGTCCCATCTATAGATCCATAACGGTCTGAGACAGCGCAGAGAAGCCTACGAGAACGATAACGTCGATGATGATGATGACAAGATAGCAACACCACCACCACAGCAGCAGCGCAAACGCCGGATGTCATCTTTGCCTGCAAACGATCTGCGGTTGGTGCTCAACAGAAAACGTCGGTTTGCAGCACCAACCGCAGTGGCAGCAGCATCAACGACAACCCCAACAGCAGCGGCGGTGACAACAGCAGCGCCAATGGCACCGCCACCCCCACCGCCGTTTCTACTAGATGCACAGGGCACCTTCGAGTTCACTCCGGCGTCACCGCTGCCGTCATCATCGTCGTCGTCGTCATCAACATTCGACAAATTGAACAATGCATTGTTGTCAACACCCTCCGACACACAGCAGCCATCAACATCGTCATCACCGTGCACATGTGATCGCTGCTGCGAAAACATTACCATCGAAGCATCATCACCCACGAAGCCGAACATTATGGATCCGCATGTAGCGAACATTATCATCACCGAAGCAATAACACATCTAATCATGCATAGAGCACACCATACACCTCTGACAGTAGCCGAAGCTACTGTCAATGTATGTTCAGAAGGGTGCACTCGGCTACTGTCAGAGGATATGCAAGCATACCTCATACACGAAGTGGCGTGTTTCAATCCTTGGATGTTGTAAACAAAGGATACACACACACACACACACACACACACACACACACACACACACACACACACACACACACACACACACACACACACACACACACAGTAATTGTTTAGTGTCTTTAGTAATTGTTAATGAATTTAATATTATGTATTTAGTTGTTATATATCATTAGTGTCTTTAGTAATTGTTATTGACTTTAATCTTATGTATTTAGTTGTTATATATCATTAGTATCACACAGAGTAATTGATTTGAATCGTATATTGTTATTGACTTTAATCTTATGTATTTATTTTTTTTATATATCATTAGTGTCTTTAGTAATTGTTATTGACTTTAATCTATGTATGTAGTTGTTATATATCATTAGTGTCTTTATTCTTTTGCGTGTATTTGTTGTCTATGAAATACATATAGTAATCTTTATGCATGAAGAGATCGACTTCTATATATATACAATTATTTACACACGTGACCTCTGTCGTGGTGTAAAAACCCACAAGTCAGCCATTATTCACACACGTGACCTCTGTCGTGGTGTAAAAACCCACAAGTCAGCCATTATTCACACACGTGACCTCTGTCGTGGTGTAAGAACCCACAAGTCAGTCATCATCATAGTAAAACACCCAAAAGTCAACATATCATCATCATCAACTTATATATAGAGAAGCCTATCTTTTCATATCAGTATATATATATATATATATATATATATATTTCATAGACAATGTATTCTATTGAATAAAATAGTCAAAATGGAATGGAACGTGTTGTACCTTCATTATTCGCACGACTGACACCCCTCTTCACGAAAGGGAAACCCGTAGTCGATTATAATGGATATAGTGGACAATACTAAGTGACCAAAAGTAGACAAGTTAGGAACGTCTGTGATTGGTCAATAGTACCCATGTTAGGTTATTCGTGATTGGTCAATAGTACCCATGTTAGGAACGCCCCTTTTTAGTAATTGACCAATAGGATTCAAGGTAGGAACGTCTCTTATTGGTGATTGGACAATAGTACCCATGTTAATTAGTAATTGACCAATAGGAATCAAGGTAGGAACGTCTCCTATTAATGATTGACATCTTATCCACCTCTCACCCACTCTTATTGGTGATTGGACAATAGTACCCATGTTAATTAGTAATTGACCAATAGGAATCAAGGTAGGAACGTCTCCTATTAATGATTGACATCTTATCCACCTCGCATCCGCTATATAGATGTACTGAGACTCCATTCCCTCTCAGTTGTAGATGCAGTCATGAAAAGACACCAGTGTCGTCACTGCGAGGTTGCCTTCGACACGTGCGCAGAACTACAACGTCACGTGCAGAGTACTCACTCGACGCCATCATGCGACTTTCATTCATACTCGGTGGCATCGCCTATGGTGGCGCCACGCAGCGACTATGCAAAGAGAGCGAAATACGCATGCGAGAAATGCGGTGCCACCTTCGGGATATATAACAACCTACAACGTCACGTAAGGTCGGTATGTAGAGGTAGTAGTAATAGAAGCATCGTCTACGCATGTAAGAAATGCGGACGGAAGTTCGAAAGACGTAACGATCTGACCAAACACGCGCGAACCGCGTGTGCCGACGTCACCGAGCCACCAGCCCCAAAGAGATCAATAAGAGAAGACACTACCCCATCCCACAACCATCCACTCGTTACCGAGAAAGATCCGTTAGACCCACCTGATCGACTTCCCTTCGCCGATACTGTATCGACGGAGTTGCTAGATGTCGTTCGTGCGCACTGGTCTGCTATACGGACCCACGTGTTCAGAGGTCCACTTCAATGCAGGTACGATTACAGATTAATCACGCTAGACACGACCGCCTTCGAACCGTCTTTGAAGATCATGTTCCAGGAACAGACCAATGGGTTCAAGATTAACCTCAGTTACGGGTTCATTCTGGGAAACAAAAACACGGGTCAATACAAGTACTATCATACCTCTTGTAATTGCTGTGGACGCTACCTGGACGAACCCAGTCTCGTTACCAACAGCAAGGACTTTGATAATTTTCTCCAACGCATCCGAGAACCCGACCTCTTGCAATAGGCCATCAATCAAAGACCGGATTCTGCGTGGGTGTGCGAACTCGTGACGAATGTCACTTTTTTCGTTAATCGCATCATCGATCATCCTATAGGATGTGTAGGTACGATCTCTCTACCATCCTACATCAAAAGGAAGAAAAGCATCATCGGATTGGAAACGGATCCCATTCATATGAAGAGGTACAAAGATAACCTGTGTCTGTTCCGATGTCTGGCCCTGCATCGAGGATGTGATATACGTCGATTGGAACCGGCGGTGAAGACGCTCTACGAGACATACGACCGAGATCACGTACCATGGAAGAATTTACAGGGGTCACGCTGGATGACCTCTATCGCGTAGAGACCACGTTCCAAACGAACGTGTGTGTGTACCGCCTTGTCAATGAGGAGAAGGACGGTAAGTCGACTGCCGAACTGGTTCGTTGATCATTATGCAAGTACCCCGAAACAATGTATCTCAACCTTCACGGGACACATTTTTCATTCATCCAAGATGTCTGCATGTACTGCAACTCGTATCGATGTCGGAAGTGCGGTGACTCGTTATGGAAAGATGCATGTGTGCTGTATCGGCACGAGCGCACGTGTACGGGGGGTGTGCGTCGAGTCTATCCTGGTGGCGTGTACCATTCCACACCATCGGTGTTCGAACTTCTGGACGACGAGAACATTCGCGTGGCTGAATCGTTGCGCTACTATCCGTATCGAGCCACCTTTTATTTCGAGTGTTGGTTCGATACGGAACAACTTCCGTCGGACAGTGACAAGGTCCACTGGGTGGCGCGTCACGTTCCACTGAGCGTCAGCGTAGCATCCAACGTACCCGGCCACGAGCGACTGCAATGTCTCGTCACGGACGGAGACACCAACAAGTTGGTGAGTAGAATGATGAATATCTTACAAGCGATGAGTGACGCCGCGTACGACAAGATCAAACATCGTACGAAGATGTCTTGGATCAACTCGCAGAGGAACTGATGAAATGGGACGAAACTGAGAAGGCTGCACGATCAGCCGTCGATAAGAAGAAATCTCGTCCGACGACCAATCCATACAAAAAGCTGATGGGACAACTCTGTGGATGGATGCATCAGTTACCTGTCATCGGGTTCAATTCGGGTAAGTATGATCTCAATGCCATCAAACAGTTTCTCATACCCTACTTCTTATCCACCGGATCAAAGGAACAAGAAGACCAAGAAGAACAAGACGAACAAGACGACAAAGATGAAGACAATGAGGGTGTCAGTACTTTTTTCGTCATCAAACGCAACAACACTTTCATGTGTCTTTCGACGGATCAGCTGAAATTCTTAGACATGACCAACTACATAGCTCCCGGGTTCAGTTACGACAAGTATCTGAAGGCGTACGGATGCGAGGTGACAAAAGGTCATTTCCCGTACGAGTACATGGACCGTCTGGAGAGACTCGAGGACACTGCACTTCCATAGAAACAGGCCTTCTTCAGTCGACTGAAGAACGAAGGTATTTCCGACGAGGATTATGCCAGTTGTCAAGAGGCCTGGCGCGACAATTCCATGACGACTTTGCGAGACTTTCTCGTCTGGTACAACAACAGAGACGTGGTTCCCTTTCTGCAGGCCATCGACAGACAGTTTGCCTTCTACGAACAACGTGGCATAGACATGTTCAAGCAAGGCATCAGCGTACCTGGTCTGACCTTGCTCTACCTGTTCAACGACCTTCCCGAGAAGACCTACTTTACCATCTTCAACGAGAAGAATAAAGATCTTCATCATCTCGTCAAAGATCACGCGGTTGGCGGGGCTTCGCTTATTTTTAATCGCTATCACGAGAAAGGGGTCACCACGCTACGTCAGAACGAGTACGGAGAGACCGCTCGTCCTTGTAGGTCCATCGTTGGATACGATGCCAATGCCCTGTACTTGTGGTGGTCACTCATGCAAGACATGCCTATGGGATGGTACACGCGACGACGGGAAGAGAAAGATTTCCGACCGGAATCGGCGCAGCTGTACGGTCAGATGGCCGCGGAATGGTTGACTTGGGAATCCGAACGCACGGGACGCGTCATACGACACCATATCAACGGTAGAGAGAAGAGAATAGGCAAACTGGTGGTGGATGGGTGGTGCAGCGAGACGAAAACGGCTTATCAGTTCCACGGATGTTTTTTTCATGGTCACTCGTGCACTGGCAAAGAGGTCAACGAGGTCAACGGGAAACCCATGGCTGAACTGCTCGAAGAGACCCGAAAGAACACCGTCTACCTCCGTCACTTTGTCAAAGTCGTAGAGATGTGGGAATGCGAGTGGAAAGAGACGAGACGAGATCCTGTCGTGAAAAAGCTTTTGGATGCTGCATTTCCGCGACGACGTCACGCACGATGGACGATGACGTCACAACAGATCCTGAGCGGCGTGCGTGCCGGAACCGTCTTCGGTCTGATCGAGTGTGACCTTCGCGTACCGGAAGCATTGCGAGAACACTTTGCCGAGATGCAGCCCGTGTTCAAGAACATCCGACTGACACGCGACGATGTCGGGCCGTTCATGCGCCGATACGCCGAGGAGCACAACATCATGACGACACCGAGACGCATGCTCGTGGGTAGTTATCGAAGGGATAAGATCCTGCTTGCCACGCCTCTGCTGCGATGGTACATGGACCACGGTCTCGAGGTGACGCACGTGTATCAGGTCATCGAGTACGATCCCGTTCCGTGTTTCAGACGGTTCGGTGATGCAGTGTCCACGGCGCGACGCGAAGGAGACGTCCACTCGCACAAGGCCATCATCGCAGACACCATGAAGTTGCTGGGGAACTCGGGTTACGGAAAGACCATAACCAACGTGGACCGACATCGCGACGTCAATTATTGCAAGGAGAAGGCGGCATCGCTCTTGGTCAACGATAAGAGATTCCGACAACTCGATGTCATCGTGGACGATGCGTACGAGATAGAGATGAACAAGAAGACCGTCACGTACACCCTGCCCGTACACGTGGGATTCTTCGTTCTGCAGTACGCCAAGATGCGCATGTTGCAGTTCTACTACGACTTCATCGACAGGTACCTGGAGCGCCCTCTTTTTCAGTACTGCGAGACAGATACAGATTCTGCCTATTTGGCCTTGGCCGACGAGTCCGTCGACGCCCTCGTGACTCCGGAACTACGAGAACTTTACTTCCGGCACCGCTACGAATGGTTGCCGTCCGAATGTTGCGACGACCATCGGAACGAGTACGTGCGCTGTCGACTCGCCAATAGACCGTGGGTCGGCGACGAGGCGTGCTGTAAAGCGCGTAGGGCGTACGACAAGAGGACACCTGCTCTGTTCAAGGTGGAGTAGTCTGGCGACGGGTTCGTGGGGTTGTGCAGCAAGACGTACTATTGTTTCGGACCCACCGACAAATGCAGCACCAAAGGACTGAGCAAACGTCACAACGACATCGACAAGAACGCGTTCCTGGAGGTGCTCACCAACCGTCGGAGCGGAAATGGAAAGAACCGTGGGTTCCGGGTGCGTCACTCGACCGTGTTGACGTACGTGCAGGAACGAGCGGCTCTCACCTACTTCTACGCCAAACGAGTGGTGCACGAGGACGGGGTGAGCACGGGTCCGGTGGACGTGTAGAAAAGGACGATGCACTGCGGTCGTCTTTCATAAGCGACCATGGACGCGCGGTGGAAACATCCTTTCACGTGCATCGTCGTCGGTCCGACGGGATGCGGCAAAAGTACTTTCGCGACGCGTATGCTACGTCACGCTGCTGCGATGATCGATCCACCTCCCGAACGGATCACGTGGTGTTACGGAGAATGGCAAGAGGCTTACGCAACGATGGACTTGATGGACGTGCGCTTCGAGGAAGGGTTGCCGAGTGCTAGCATGTTCGATTCGTCGACGAGGAACCTCATCGTCATAGACGATCTCATGGCAGAAACGGACGAACGGGTTACGACCTTGTTCACTAAAAAGAGTCACCACAGGAACGTCCGTGCTGTATCTCGTACAGAACCCTTTCCCCAAAAACAAAGAGAGTCGTACCATCAATCTGAATTCTCAGTACATGGTGGTGTTCAAGAATCCTCGTGACGCATCGCAAATGTCGCACTTGGCTCGACAGATGTATCCGGGGCGCGCCAAATTCGTTCAAGAGGCTTTTAAAGACGCCACTTCGGTACCGTACGGCTATCTATTGGTCGATCTCAAACAGGACACGCCCGAGGACATGCGTCTGCGCACGGCCATCTTTCCAGACGAAGGTGTTCAGTACGTGTACTTGCCGAAGGTATAAAAAGACCGCACGCTTGGATAGTCTCTTCATTCCCACCATGTCTGCCCTAGTGAAGAGACACATTATATGCATACAAGCGCTGAACAGGATCAAGAACAACAAACTGAAAAGAGCCATCATCGAAAACGCTGACGCCGATCTTTTGTGTGCGCTAGCCGAGTGTGCGTACAACATATTAAAACAGAACATTCCATTGTCTGCATTACAGAGGCGTCGTTTGAGTAAATACAGGAAGAAGTTACGCGAGTTGGCTCACAGTCGAACGTCGGCTGGTAGAAGAAGACGTCTCTTGCTGCACCGACAGGTCGGTGAAGGACAGAGCGGAGGTTTTCTATCAGCCTTCCTAGCACCATTGGCAAGTTCGGTGTTTCTACCCTTGCTTCGAGAGGTGCTGCTCCCGCAAGCAACCAGGTCGCGCAACCTTCGTTCGGGAGGCTAGATAGATGGAACACGCACGCAAGATGGCCTTGGTAGATCCACGAATGTTGGACACGCTTCGATCACCCCCACCTCCGACGGATACCTTAGGTAAGAAGGTGCGAGCTCTCGATGACGAGATGACGGCCATCCTCGACAGAAAGGACCTCGACGATAGGACCAAGGTAACATTGTATAATCAGGTGTTGTAACGGTATAACGTCTTGTCCGATAAACACGCCAAGGAACCGACACGAGTGATCGCAGTGAACGTGTCTGGGCCGGGGCCGGGGCCGGGGGCGGGGGCGGGGGCGGGGGTGGGGGCGGGGGCGGGGGCGGGGGCGGAGGAAGCTCCTGCTAGCGAGATAGAGGCCGACGTCGTGGATACCGTCCCCAAGACCATGCAAGGCAAAGCCAGACGGTTGATGGAACGCATGAAAAGAAACATGTCTTGGACCGCCCGCGGCGAACTGATACACGAGGGTGTGCCCATCGCCGGAAGTAACGTGGTGGATCTCGTGAACGATGTGTTGCGTAAGAGAAAGACCAATCCGACGTGATGGCAACCGTTTGCAAGACAACTCCGTGCCATGAACCTGCCCATGGAGTTGGTCGGTAACGTCGCCAGGAGAGACTACATACGACAGGCACCGACACCGACCACAGCCACTCCAGGTCGTCGTCGAATACCGGCTACTCATCGCTCTGGTGGTAGCGCAAGAAGATCGCTCAGTTGGACACCCCTCGCTCGTCGACGCGGACAAATGGAACATTCCATGCTCACCCCACCTCCAGAACGTCAACGCAAGGCACTGACGTCATTGGCTAGTTGGGAAGACATTTAAGTCGTTGCAACACGTGTCCACAGCTCAGTGTGCACTGCGATGTCGAGCGATCCACAGGACACGTACTACCGTTCCGTCGTCGTTACAGCATTTTGCGTTGGACTGTACTTGATTGCTGACGCTATAGTTCGAAATCTTTACAACAGTCGCTCTGCAGGGTATGATTACAGTACTAGAATATAGATCATTCATCATCGTCTTGGGTGTGGTAGTGGGTCTTCTGGTGTACGTCAGCGTACTCTTTCTTACTCGTCACGAACCGTGCTGCGCACCGTGCTGCGCAGTAAACGTCACAACCGTCAGTCCGTCGGAACTCTTTTAATGGCACCGACGAAAGAACAACCACTTAGGACGGTCTACTTCGATCCGAAAAGGGTAGGTAGTTACGGCGGACCCGATGCCTTGCGACGCGTCACGCGCCTGTCGCGAAAAAAGGTCGCGGAATGGTTGTCGGAACAGGACACCTATACCCTACACAAACCGGCTAGACGTCGTTTCAAGAGACGACGCGTCATCGTGAGCGGTCTGCATCAGCAGTGGCAGGCCGATCTCGTCGATATGTCGCATGTGAAAAAGCACAACGACGGTATGACCTTTCTCCTCACGGTGATCGACGTCTTCTCGAAAGTGGCCTGGTGTGTTCCCATGAAGAACAAGAACTGGACAGTATGACGACGGATAAGATACGAGCAAAGTTGACCTACAGCCCCGTGACTCAAAAAATGACGATGCACATGACACCAGGCACCGAGTTCACTGTACCTCGCCTCAGTGCGTTGGCAAGAATGTTAGGTTTCGAACCGACGGTGGTCACCAGTCCGTCAGCGTCGACAGCAGCACCACCATCGCTACTAGGATCGATCATGTCAGCAACGGTGACAACAGCAGAGACGATAACAACGGACGAGAACCCGAGAGAAGGTGGAAGGAATCTCGGTCTCACACCGTCGGCCACCGTGTTTTTGCCACCCAAAGACACTCCCGATGGTCCGTATACCTACCGTAAAGAAGCCGACCACGTGGTGCAGATGAATCAAGGGTTCGATACCATATACGTTTACACGGACGTCGTGGAGTCTCGTATAGTAGGTGACACGGTCGCGCCTTTCTTGCGAGCCCTCCCGGTTGCCGGAAGTCACGGCGAAACGGTATCCGACAGGTTCACTAACATTCACTACGTGCCTCTGTTGTACTCGCACTTCAAGTCGATTGAAATCGATATAAGGGACGACACAGGACGACGCGTGCCATTCGAGTACGGTAGAGTGACCGTGACACTTCATTTTCGACGGCGCAGGATCGGACTGTTCTGAAGATGAATTACAACGAGTATTACGCGCGTCAGGCAGGTGGTGCACTGCCCTACTTCGCCGGTGCTCAATACCAGCGGGGACATGGACTAGGTAGTTTGTTCACCGGTCTGCTGCGCAGCGCCATGCCGCTCATCAAGAGAGGTGCCGTGGCGTTGGGAAGGGGAGCGTTGAAGACCGGCGTGCGCATAGCCGACGACGTCATGTCTGGACAGAGCATAAAAAAGGCAACCAAACGACGCGTCACAGATGCCGGTAGGAATCTGATGCGTATGGTGGTTCCTGGCGTGCGTTCTCGTAAACGTATAAAACGCGCGCCGGCAAAGAAAGGAGTCACTTTAGCAAAGAGACGACGCAAGAGACAGACGTCCACGAAACGCGAGGCCGACATATTCGACGACGATGGCATTCGTACATAAACAGTCGTGTGAAGGGGTCAAGAGCGAGCTGGATCTCTTTACCGTACCCCCCACTCAGACCAGCATCATCGACAGTCACGTAGTAGAACATCAGCCCTTGTCCTCTCTGGACTCGGGTGGACCCATAGAATTCCTCATACCGGATCGGGAGACGATTACCTGGATTTCGCCAACACGATACTGCACGTGCAGGCGAAGGTGACACGAGCCAACGGGGACGATATCGACTTGGCCGATCCCGTGGCACCAGTGAATAACTGGCTGCATGCACTGATCAGTCAAGCCGACGTCTCCCTGAACAATACGCTCGTGACCCCTTCGACCAACACGCATGCGTATCGCGCCTTCATAGAGACGTTGCTCAGCTACGGTCCCGATGCCAAGGACACGCAACTGACAAGTCAGCTGTGGCACAAGGACACGGCCACTCGCATGGACGCCTGCGAGATAGCCGACGGACCCGCAGCTAACGAAGGGTTCGTGGCTCGACGAGAGAACATCCTGAGGAGCCGTGTTGTCGATATGATGGGCCGTCTCCACGTGGACCTCTTTCTGCAGGATAAATTCCTCATCAACGGCGTCGACGTCAAGATCCGACTGGTGCGTAGTAAACCTGCTTTTGCACTCATGGCTGGTGGAGTCAACCCCGATTACAAGATACAAATAGTCAAAGAAAGTCACCGTGAATCCCAGCGTGCAGATAGCACACGTCAAGGCTTTGGAGAAGAGTACGGTCAAGTATCCGATGCGATCCGTCGAGTGCAAGGTGTACTCCATTCCTGCCGGCACTCGCTCGCACACGTACGAGAACCTGTTCCTCGGCACCCTGCCGAAACGTCTGGTGCTGTGCTGCATCGATAACGATGCCTACAACGGAGCGTACGACAAGAATCCCTTTCACGCCAAGAACAACGCCATCAGCTTCCTCGCGGTGTACGTGGACGGACGACAGATACCCTCCAAACCTTTCCAGCCGAATTTCGAAGACAACCTCTTTGTCAGGAGCTACATGAGTCTGTTCTCGTCGACCGGTAAGTTGTGGCAGGACGAAGGGAACGGACTGACTCGCAGCGACTACCGACACGGCTACACCTTCTTCGGTTTCGACCTGACCCCCGATCAGTGCGATGGTCCCTACTTCCATCTAGTACAAAGGGCAACCTGCGCATAGAAGTTAATTTCCGCAATGCGCTGCTGAACACCGTGAACGTCGTCGCCTACGCCGAGCTCGAGTCCGTGCTGGAAATCGACAAGAATCGCAACATCATCTACGACTACTAAAATGGACACCCTGCAGATTGCTAGACTACTGGCAGTGGACCCATGCACCAGAACTATATTTCGCGGCGTCGTACCCAGAGACGGACTACCCACTACGATAGACGGCACTCTGCCCGCAGCCTTCGTGTGCAACACCGACAACGGCGACGAACCAGGCGAACATTGGATAGCGCTGTACCTGGACGCCGACGGACGCGGTGAATACTTCTGCTCGTACGGACTGCCGCCTCGTTACGCAGCGTTCCGCACCTTCCTGAACAAACACTGTTCCGAATGGACTCATAATACCCAGAGGCTTCAGAGTCCTCTGTCTAACGTTTGCGGACAATATTGCGTTGCTTATGTAATGTTTCGTTGTAAAGGTTCTTCTATGAAGACTTTCGTAAACATTTTCCACACTAATCTGGTCAATAACGATTGTGAAGTGTTCGATTGGATGAGACTATTGAAAAAAGGGTATACCCTACTATCGTGTATCTTACATAGACTGATGATACAAACAACCTATTCGGCACCTATTCAGTAGTTAATGATTGCCGCGTATTTGATTGGCTTAAAACAGCTGCGATATGGTGGTAGACTGTATTATCGCTCATAGCAGCAGCAGTACACCACATCATCGTTCGAGCCTCTGGCGAGGTGGTGCACCACCCGTAAGCTCGCGACCTCTGGCGTGATGGTAAACATCCGCAAGTCGCCTCTTCATCCTCGAGCCTCTGGCGAGGTGGAAACACCCCTAAGCTCACGACCTCTGGCGCGATGGTCAACATACGCAAGTCGATTCATATATTCATCGTAGTTGTAGTTGTAGTGATATTACACGCTACCCTTGATGTATCGCCATGCTGCTTGTATTATACTCAATAAAATACGTGTGCACTCGTACCATATCGTGTTGCGTTGATTTCTCGTCTCCATTAGTCCCCTTTGATAGTTGATATAATTAACGACCCTATTATTAGATGATTACTATTTACCCTATTCTTAATTGCTACGTATGTCACTCCGTTAAGCAGTCGACGTAGGGTTAACACTCCTATATAAATTCCACAGGGAGCGCTCGTGGGGTTATGACCGTTATCTCCAGTCGCTAGGGGGCGCTCGTGGTGGATGTAGGTTACCGCTAGGGGGCGCTGGGGCTACCCAGAAACCTCTATACCGGAAGTGAATGGGATGATATTTACTGGGCTGATCTTTTGAGGTCCCATTCCTGCACGTATACTACTGGTGGCGTATCGAAATCAAGCCGTTCGCCTTGTATCTTATCAACTAGAAGTATGAAAGCAATCACATAAACAATAAAATTGGACAAACCTGAACCATTGGAATTTACCTAAATCCTGTTAAATGTGAAAACTTTCCAATTTTCTTACAAAGTTATGCTACGCTTGGTTTAAAATCAAGCAATTATATGAATACTAATTTTAAAATAAACTCATTAGTATATTCAAAGGGACAGTAAGCATGCTTCATTGGTTCGCAGTGCTATGTAAATCTAGTGTACATGATCTATGATTTATCAAGTGTCAAAATCGACCTATAATTAAATTATGTGACTGGTTTTCAGCTAATAATACGGACAAAGCATTGTTTAGACTTGGCTGTCAAACAAATAATAATGACTTGACAAGTAGGAGTGTTCCATAATGTGTCTACATATACACTGTGCCGCAACTTGATATGAAAAGTGAACAGTTTGCTTGGAAAAGGCAGACAGCAGTAGCAATCACGAACATCATGATACAGATAGGATGCCAAAATGGAAAGTTTGCGAAAATTAGGTGGTATGACATAAGTATGTGACGGAACAGGTAACCATTTTGGACTAGAGCGATCATTGGTGATATTTGTCTTGTGGCCCAGTGCGTTAGCAACATTGTGTAACAAATTTGGACAGAATAGTTGTATTTTGGTTGTGTTACACCCACTGGAAGCACTGCGTAGATCAGCATTTTCAAATCTGGCCTCGACTGGCATCTGGTCATGTGATACCCTTTTATGGTGGCGTATCGAAATCAAGCCGTTCGCCTTATATCTTATCAACTAGAAGTATGAAAGCAATCACATAAACAATAAAATTGGACAAACCTGAACCATTGGAATTTACCCTAAATCCTGTTAAATGTGAAAAATGTCTAATTTTCTTACAAAGTTATGCCACGTTTGGTTTAAAATCAAGCAATTATATGAATACTAATTTTAAAATAAACTCATTATTATATTCAAAGGGACAGTAAGCAGGCTTCATTGGTTCTCAGTGCTATGTAAATCTAGTGTACATGATCTATGATTTATCAAGTGTCAAAATCGACCTATAATTAAATTATGTGACTGGTTTTCAGCTAATAATACGGACAAAGCATTGTTTTGACTTGGCTGTCACACAAATAATAATGACTTGACAAGCAGGATTGTTCCATAATGTGTCTACATATACACTGTGCCGCAACTTGATGTCAAATTTGACACTTTCTGAAACAAACAAATTCCCTATTTGGGGTAAGACCACAGTTGACCTTCCTGTTTATTGTTTCACACGAATGTAGGGCGTATTAAATTGCGATATGTGAATTTAAAGAATTCATGTGATGTGACATAAGTGCAGTTGAACAGGCACATTCACAGGTTTGTTTGTAGAACCTATTGGCTGTGAAATGGTGCATTTTCTTGAGAGTTTAAAAGCTGGAGGGATTTATGGGAATTTTTCTGCTAGGGGCCACTTGGGCGCATTAATACAAGGCTATTTTTGTCAAAATTGATGGGCATCGCACGTCGGTGCGTTTTAAAAGAGCTGGAGGTATGTGATTTTGATAAAACTTGGTCAGCATGTCAATGAGTTGATGGCAGTTGCTGTGAAAAAGTTTCAGGATTTGTAGTTGTCACGTTTTCTTATAATCTAACAAAACGTTAACATGGCCACCAATACAATTTTCAACTGTGGTCTGACTCCTATACTTTTGTTTCATTGGATTGGTTACAATTAAATACGTGTACTTAATTATTTAAAGGTATGTTTTTAATGTTACATACGGGTACGTTATTAATTAAATACATGCCTTTAATGTTACAACCATATCTTTAAATTTAAATACGCGTATTTAAATAATTAAAGGCACGCCTTTAATTAATTAAATACGCGTATGTAACGTTAAAAGCATGCCTTTAAATAATTAAATGCGTGTATTTAGTTGTAACCAATCAGAACAAGCGAAAAAATATTTTGTTAATGCACCTCGCTGGTTCTGATTGGTTACAATTAGATATGCGTACTTAATTATTTAAAGGTATGCCTTTAACATTGCATAATGCGTTCTTAATTAATTTAAAGCATGCCTTTAACATTACATACGCGTATTTAATTGATTAAAGACATGCTTTTAATGTTACGACCACACCTTTAACTTTACATACGCCTATTTAAATAATTAAAGGCATGACTTTAATTAATTAAAGTCATGACTTTAAATATTAAAGGTGAGCCTGATATGCTGTCATAGGAACCCTAACCAATGAGCATGTGCGAGATTCTTCGCTAGGTGTCGCTACGATGTTTTAATAGTCGTAGGCGTGGCTTCGCCGCGTTGCCATCTGTTTCCACTTTTGGCCCAACGTTGACATTAGGTCAGCATGCAGACCGCGACAGTGGCGAGCTTATTACAATGTTGGCCCAACCAAGCTGTGCTAGCTGCGTTACTGGCTAGCAAAGTATATTAAACTGTCAAGAAGACGCAAAAAAGTTATATTTCTATTGTGGCCTGGAATATCTTTTCACCCCTCCAGCGAAATGGACGCGCCCACTAAGCAGTGTCTGGACGAATGACCTAGATAAACAGTCGAGTCAACGCTCCTTCACTCTAGTCGGAGATTGTCTAATTTGCAATGTCGACAAGCACCACTCCCGAACCGGTGAAAAACCCGGAAATTAAATACACTAAGATGAGTGCGATGCATGTTACCCACCGGGTATCGTGTATTACTGTCAGAATCATGCATTATTGTCAGAACGTCAGGCTCAGCACCACTCATGTCATGAAGTCCACGATAAATAGGATGGTATCACCGCACGGTTCATAGTAAAAAAAGTATTGCCTACAGGCTACAGTGTGCAAGCAGCATAACATAAATACGTTTTTTTTTGTAATGGCGCAGAACTAAAACACACTTGTTGTCCCTAGGGGGCTATGTATAAGGTATGTCATGCTTTTTTGACGTTTTTAAACACCCACATCCCTTGTAGCGCTTCGTACCGCTGGCCTGTATACCCCCTAAAACTACGTTCGATTTTAAAAAGACCAATACCCACCTATTATACACACATCTATTTTATATTCATACGTCTATATTGATCTGTAGTTCACAGGTAGAATATAATGTCTGTATAACTAATAATAACATAAAATTTCTTGACTGCCCCCACAATTAATATACAACTTCATCCCACTATCCTCTGAATATATTAGTTGGCGTTTTAATGGCTACGACATATTATAGATACTTTTTAATTTGTCTGAATGTAGGATTTGTATATACATTAATGAACTTGGAAAGCTCCTTTGAGCAGTTAAGGCTACAAAGAGCGCTATATAAATATACATCATTGATTGATCAAGAACGTGACAAAACTAATATCGTTACGACAACAAGCCAGCAACGTTTTAGAGAAGTTACCGGATTTGTTAGATGTTGCCGAATGTTGGAGATGTTATTGACAGGCTTTTTCTATAAGTTATAGTGCGACTTATGCGGGCTAATCCAGTACGGACACAGGAGAGAAATAACAGTAGATCGGAATATTGTTGTTGCAAAAATACACCTTCCACACTAGCTTGTGAATGCTGTATATAGACGTCATCATTTCCTGTCGTTACTGCCGAAAGAGACCACATCCGAATGAGCCGTTTTGGTCGTCTTTCTTTGTGCGCTAACAGCGAGTGTTATTGTTGCTCACGACTTTGGAACTCAGATGCATATTCTAAGTGGTCTGTGTACCCGTTGAATCGTGTTTTCGATTGCAACGACAACAACAGATCCATCTTCAACCAGACATAATATCGAAATAGTTCACCGCGCGTCGCTGCATGACTCAATATGTGGTCATATTTCGCATGCGACCGACATTAAATAAACCAGTACGCGGGCCTTGACCCCCGTCCCCCCTAATATTACGTTCTGTACGATTTGGTACATGTCGACAATTGTGAACGATCCCTTACGCCTAATGTAGAGTATATTATGTCGAACAAGTCAAATGAAAGGCATACACGTGTATCGTGCGTGATGGCAGATAGGTCTGGATTATGTAAAACCAGGTGTACAATGCTAACATTTTGTTGCAAGTCGGGAGTCTCTACGAATCGGTCTGCGCACACGGCATCTTTTCTAACCATATTATACATGGTACTGAAAAACTGTTTTCAGAAAGATAAAAGAAAGGCGCATCATAGCTTTGATAACTATAGGGCGTTGATCTTAGGCAGCATCACTGGCAAGCTGACGATGCCATTATAATCCATCAACAAACTGGAGTTTTTGACACGTCAGATTTACAATTCGGGTTTAAAGATGGCTTATCCATAACAATGTGTAATTTTTATGGTAAAAGAAACTATTTCATATTATTTAAACAATGGTAGTACTATACATGTTTTATTACTTGATGCTTCTAAAGTATCCGATAGAGGAAATTATTGTATGTTGTTTTAAAAATTAATTGATAAAGGTATGTGCCCATTAGTTGTAAGACTTTACTTCACATGTATACACACAGAAAATTAGATGGAATGACGTAATGTCAAACCAGTTTAGTGTTAAGTATGGGGTTCGCAAAGGTGTTATATCTCCACTTCTATTTGGAGTGTACATGGATATGTTGTTGGATGAATTAAAGACCTTGGTATTGGCTGTTATGTTATGCAACATTTTCTGTGGAGCTGCAGGATAAGCAGACATTATACTACTGTCGTACTAGTTCTGGGTTGCGAAAAAATATTGAGGTGTGTGAGAAACATGCCAAATTATATGATGTGTTATTTAATGGGTCAAAAAGCAAACTACTGGTGTACAACAAGAAGGATGCTGATCCGCTTTTTGAAATTAATGGTACAGATGTTACTACATGTAAGAAAACTATACATCTTAGCACAACCGATAAGTATGACATGGTGTTTGATGTTATCAAGAAATGTAACCGTAGTGTAAATAGATTAATGTCTGAATTCACTTAAAACTGTCGTCAAAAACAAATTGTTTCATCTGTATTGTTGTGCTTTGTACAATTCTCAAATATGGCCAATGTGGCATGACAGTGTTAAAAAGATGTGTATACAATGGCGTAATGCTATGGAAGCTACCATAATGGTTCGCACAGAGATTTAATACCATTAATTGCTGAATGTATACCTTTAGATGTGGCTTTGGTATATAGGTTTATAAAGTTTTACAGAACAGTAGCCTTGTCAGACAACACAGTTGTTAATTACAGTATGTCCAAATATAACGTTACCCACCATGAACTGTTGTATATGCCTATGAGTGCTATTAAACATACATGTAAAGAAATATGAAATGTCAGTGTCAATGCTACATACTATGACAATGCAAATATGATTTGTGAATTGGTGGAAATGAAAAATTTTCACAGTGACGCTGTCTAAAATAAGGGAGAATATATTGCTTTGATTTCATATCTCAGCATAATGTAATTTGTTTTCTAGCTGCTATTTCTAATTTCTAATTTGTTTAATACGTACGTTTTTGTGCATCTTGAGTCCGAATAAAGATGACAATAATAATGATAATTACATAACATTTGTTGCCGCGATTAAATTTTCGAATCGGTTTAACAACGGTTGGATCGGCCATACATTGAGTTGTGGACCAGCGTATATTGCACGACTGATCCATTTTTAGTCAAATACACACGTTTGTACGCATAGCATAATACTTTTTACGAATCGTTTCCCCATACGTATAAATAGATCAAAACGATTATTTTCTAGTATCTATAATATAAAAATATTAGTGATCATTAATAATAGTAACAATACGTAATAAATTTAATATATTGTCAAGATGGGGCGTCTTGTTTCCAGGCCTGGGGTAAGAGGCCCTTTAGGGCGTCTACCCCAGTAGGCATGACGCAAATAGAAATAGTGCTCTTCTGACGGAGCAAATCCGAGTTCTATGGGCACAAGTTACTTGTGGTTCGAGTTGCGCGGGCAGTCTTTTGGGTACCCTGAGCGCCCCCTTTAGGTTGTATATAACCCTAACCCTAACTCTAACCCCAACCCTAACACCATGTCGGCTGTACTGTAACCCTAACCCTCAATAACAGGTCCTTTGCGCGCGCAGCCTTTTGTGTACCCTGAGCGCCCCCTGTCGGCCGTTAACCATAACCCTAACCCTAACCTAAACCCCAAACCCTAACCCCTTGTCGGCTTTAGTGTAACCCTAACCCTCATTAACATAGATCACAGGACCTGTCAGCATCATTTAGTAACAGGGATCAAAAGACCTAACTAACTAACATGGAACAAAGGGCCTGTTACCAACATTCATTAACACGGATCAACTCTTTTAATCAAAGGACCTAACGAGGAGACGAGAAACTAACACAACACTGTATTGAATAACAACGCAAGCAATTTTAATATATATTTTAAATATTTGAATTTAGAAATATTGGAATATAACTAAAAACATATAATAAAATATCTTTTTTAAAATTAAAAGTCACACATTTGTGTGTATACAGGCACTGAATAGATACAAGACCACCAAACCGAGAAAAGATCTAATCTTTGTGTACTGGCCGAGTGTGCTATTTGTGGACAGCCAAACATCGCATATGTCTTTGCTGCATTGCCATTGTCACGTGGCAGCAATTTAACATTTCATTAAATATATAATTTAAAAGTAATTAAAAAAGTTATAGAAAACCACCAAACTTAGAAGAGCCATCATCTTTATGCACTGGTCGAATGTGCTATTTGTGGACAGCCAGTCACCACACATAATTCACTAACAGGGAACAAAGGGCCTGAGAGGAAATGAGAAAGGAACAAAACAGAGTATTGTACGAATGCACACGTATTTTATTGCCAGAACTTTCCATTTTTACAGCCATTACAACTATTTAAAAAAGCTATGGACTGGTGGTCGACGTACAGACAGCGAATGAGAGGAGGCGGTTTTTTAACAGTAGATGTACTTGTTATGACTAGGCCACGCGTTCATCTTGATCCAGCGACCTGCAGCAAGCAAACGGTGTAGTTTTTACCGGTACGCTTTGTGTTAACGTTGGTCACAAGACGTATATGTAAGCGATGTATTCATCATGTCTTTATTGGTATAACAACATAAAGAAACCTATCAATGACGCTAAATCTAAAAGGTTATACAATATACACTACAGCAAAATGAAAATACTGATAATATTGCTAATTTTATATGATAAGGCGATGGCGGCATTATTAAACATAACTGGCAGTTAGAAGTCAACCGTTCTACGCGGTCATGTCGAGATACGTTCGAGTGGAAACTGCGTCGGTAGGCAGCCCTGTTGGTGGGCGAGCACAACAACGTGACTGATGCACAGAGCGGGTATAAATAAGTGTAGGTTGCTGTACCTTTAACTGTAGTTATCACCACACACCTACCATTAATTCTTACCATTAAGTCTCACCATAGCCGTAATTGTAATACTCAACATTCCCTTATCTGTAATTATCTCCATACATCTAACAGTTCCTTTAAATGTAAGTCTCGAAACACCCCAACGTACCCTTAACTATAATTCTCACCGTACCTACAACTGCATTTTACCTGTATTTCTCAATACACAGGTGGATTATATAATCACTGCACCCTCATTACACAGTTATAATGCATATTCATTACATCCTCAGTACATGTTTCTCACTGTCTCAGCATACATTTGTATAATTTTTAACAGTCTACAACCTTCCTTGCTATTTCCCACTGTCTCAACAAATATCTATGTACTTTATGACACTGTGTCCAGCGTGCCTTGCTGTTTTTCATTGTCTCAGCACACATTTCTATACATTATAACAATGTGTCCAACATACCTTGCTGTTTGTCACCGTCTCAGCATACATTTCTGTACTGTATGACACCGTCTCCAGCCTGCCTTCCAATTCCCCCCCATCTAAGCATACATTTATTTATTTTATGACACTTTCTCCAACCTGCTTTGCTGTTTCTCACCATCATGCACTAGCATGCATTTATTTTTATGACACTGTCTCCAGCCTCCCTGGCTGTTTCTCACCATCTCAGTATATATTTCTGTATTTTATGACCCTGTCTCTAGCCTGCCTTGCTGTTTCTCACCATCTCAGCATACGTTTGGATACTTTATGACATGGTCTCCAGCCTGCTTTCCTATTCCCCATCTCAGCATACATTTATTTATTTTCTGACACTGTCTCCATCCTGCCTTGCTATTTCTCACCGTCTCAGCATACATATATGTACTTTAGAACAGTGTCTCAACATACATTTTTTTAGATTATGACAATGTATCTAGCCTGCGTTGCTGTTTCTCACTGTGTCAGCATACATTTCTTTAGTTTATGACACTGTCTCTATCCTATCCTTGCTGTTTATCACCGTCTGAGCATATATTATTACGCTGTCTCCAGCCTGCCTTGCGTTTATTCACTAGGTGACGCAACATGCTAAAGAGGTGACATTTATCTCTCCGTCATCTAAGTCGTTTTCTCCGGCTTTGGATACATATGGTAACAACTGTTCATACTGTATGATGGCTAACGTATTGGAGAACCTCTGTGGCGCCTGAACGTTTGGTAAATCCCGAACGCACTCTTTATACTGACTGATTTATTGAGTCACTTTGCTGACCGTTCAGCTCCAGCGATAGCGGCACACCCGCCTGACATGCCTGCAAAGCACGTTACGTCAGATGTCAACGCGAGGTAGGCACCACGCTACCAAACACACTTACTTACGGATCCCTTGGGCGCCATGTGTCGCATAGAGCATGTACAAGAGTCCGCCATTCCGCCCTTTCAACCGCCCTCTGTGCCGCCTCCGCCCATGATATCCACCCAAATGCAACTCGTTCTTTTTCCGCCATTCGCCGCCATGTCTCTTTTGGTCTTCCGATCGATCTCTTTCCCACAGGTATCTAATTCATCACTATACGGCAGTCATTTGTATTTTCAAACCGAAGGATACGACCAATAAAACTCCATCGTCCAGCCTTGATAATGTCTGTTATCCTGCTTATTTCTACTTCTTCATACTGTTTTTCATTTGAAACTGTTCTTGGCCAGAATATAGTAGAATTCGACGCAAACATCTATTGTGAAATGTATTGAGCCTTTGCCCATCATTTTGGTTTACCTTCCTGCATTCTGCTCCGTATAGTAGAACCGACATCACATTACTCTTGTATACTCTGAGTTACTTTTCCTTCTGTATTGGCTTGTTGCCCACACTTTCCTCAGTTTATAATAGGCTGCTCTCGCTTTCTTTAGGCGTGCACTTATATCTGCTGTTGAACCTTTGTCTGCATCCATTACTGAGCCTAGATAAGTGAAAATATGAACAGTTTCTACATCGTCTATGCCTATTACAATTGGTTGGTTATCACCAGTCTCGATCTTCATCACTTTCGTTTTGGCTGTGTTTATGTGTAGTCCAGTTCTCTTTGTATGCACTTCTAGCTCATTTGTCTTCTGTTGTATGTTTCTTTTTGATGTTGATAACAGAACTAAATCTCCAAAATCTAGGTCCTCCATCGTATCTCATCCCCCATTGAATTCCTCTTTTCCAGTAATCCAGTCTATCACCAATAAAACACATAATCCAGTCTATCACCAATAAAAACAAAAGCCCGGACATCACACATGCTTGCTTCACTCCCGACATCACAGGAAACCATTTTGACAATTTGCCTTCATGCTCAACTGCACATCTGAAGTTTTTGTAAGACATTTTCACAAGATTGATCATTTTGGATGGAATTCCATAATATTTCATAATTCTCCATAAACTCTAAAATCCACATTGTTGATGAAGAGTGGGTTATTCCATTCGAGGCACTGGTTGATAATGTTCTTCATGTATTTCATCATTCGTCCATATTAATTTGAACACTTCATCAAGTTTTCGTGCTACCTGTGTTTTCAACATTTCATCCTGTATGTTATCAACTCCAGGTGATTTAGAGTTTCCAAACGCTTTTATAGTAGGCGGGATTAGTGTCAATGTCTATGTCGAATAATTCATTGTTCGGAACATCAACAGGATCGTCGGGTTGAGAACCTTAGAGAAGTATTCTCTCCATCTCTCTATCTGGTCTGCTTCTGATGTCATTACTTCTCCATCTTTGTTCTTGACCGGTGTACTTTTTCTGCAGCTTTCTTTAGTTATTTTCTTGGTCAGTGTAAACAACGTTCTTTGTTCACCTCTGTTTGCAGTATGCTCTGCTTGTTTTGAAAGGTCGTCCATATACGTCATTTTATCTGCACGGACACTCTTTTTAACTTCTTTGTATTTGGCTATATACTTGTTCTTTAGTATTGTCTTTAGTCTTTCCGACTTGGTAGCATTGATTTAGTCCTTGATTGCTTTCCGCTCGCTTACTCTCTCAGTTTGTTCCAACACCTGGAACCTATTACTCAGTGTAATCCTGAACTCTTGAGCAGTTTCATACACTCAAAGCTTATCAACATCATACCTCTTTCTACCGCTCTTCTCCACCAACTATTTACACGGCTTAAGTTGGATATTAGCTACAACAAGTTCGTGATCATTGCCTACATCTGCTCCTCTCCTTACTTTTACGTCTTTCAATGATCTTCTAATTCTTCTATCAAATGTGATATTATCAATTTATTTCTTGGTAACTCCATTTGGTGACGTCCACGTTAACTTGTGGATGGCCTTGTGCGGAAATATACTGCCACCGATTACAAGATTCTGTGTTTGACAAAACTCTGCGAATAAGAATCCATTTTCATTCATCTCTCCATATCCGTTTGTTCCCATCACGTTTTCATAACCTTTATTGTCCGCTTCTATTTTTGCATTCCTGTCTCCTAGGACCACAAGCATATCATGTTTCGGTACTGCTGTTGTTATACCGTGCAACACTTCTTAGAAGTGCTCCTTATCGCTTGCATCGTTTGTGGGCGCGTAACATTGCACTACAGTCATCTTTATGTGGTTTGAAAAGAATTTAGCAGAAGTAATTCGTTCGTTCACTGGATGCCATTCGAGAAGTGTATTTCTGTTCCTCTTAGATATTATTATCCCAACACCAAACGCGTGCCTGGTCTCTACTCTACCCCAGAATACAAAACTGTCTCCCCTCCTTCAAGTGTGACTTTTCCTGTTCCAGTTCACCTACTCTCGCTGATTCCCCGTATGTCTCTGCCATAGTTGTTCATTTCATCTACAATTTGCTCAGTTTTACCATCTGCGTTCATCGTCCTCACATTCCAACACGCAGCCTTGATATGTTTTCATGGATGTACTAACGGCTCTATCTTGGTGTTAACTTCCTTACGGCTTTGGCGATCACCATTCATACTCTGTCGAAGAACGAGCGCCAATATCACCCATTAGAAAGGCTGTATTTCTTGTACATATTTCTATAACATCTGTTGTTTTTACGGGAGCAGGTTGATAACCTGCCTCCAAACCCCCAACCTGGAGGACAATGGATCACTCTTAGTCTGGAATCTCACCTTCGACCAGTCCGGCATGGTTAAACCTACCAGGGATACACGTATCCCAGCCGGCACAACTCTCAGGATCACTGAAGCACACAAGCTACTCCACCGCGACAAGGTTGTAATCCTCGGAGTAGGATTACACACTATCAACACGTTAGACAATCGCACTATACTGACATCTACAAGTCGCTGGGAACAGCGTATGTGTATATAAGTTGAACAGACCGCTGACGAAATTGACGGTTTAAACAACCAGATAATCAATCTGACAAGCCTGCTAAAAAGAGGAATGAATCGCTGTACCAGAAACCAAAAACATAAAATGGAACAAAACATTGATAGTCAAGAACATTATTCCCGAAGACCAAACATGCGTATTCACGGTGTTCCTGAACATGAAAACGAAGACACCACACCCATCGTGATGGATGTGATCAATTCAAAGATGTCCTTCAAACCACCACTACAGTCCAGTCACCTGGAACGCAGTCACCGTGTTGGGCCCAAATTAGATCAGCAAGATCGAGTTCGCTCCCGCCCTATTATTGTCAGATTTAAGAGCGAGGACACACGTGACGCGGTTCTAAAGGCGCGGGTCCGGCTCAAGGAACACAATGAACGGCATCGTGACGCAAGAATCTGCATAACTGAAGATTTAACTGTGCGGCGTGCCACCCTAGCCCAGGAGTGTCGTGCACGGAAAAGGACAGGGAAACTAAATGACTGTTGGACGGCAAGCGGAAATGTTATGGTGAAAGACATTCAAAACAAAATACGCCAAATCAGATCAGCTGCGGATATCCAAGAGATTAAATACTTCACTTCATTTAAACACTTCAAAACGGGTGCGCCGATCTAGTCGGCCGGTCAAAACGAACAGTGTATCTTTTGTGTTTATCATTTGTGTTACCTATATGCTTTATTTAAAAAAAAAATTGCAAGATGTGTAAAGATTCATCTAGAATTTTATGTTCTCTTTACAGATTATCAAATTCTTACGACCATCCTTCGGTCGCTGATTCATATGTATATATGATCCAAACAAGAATCTTAATTTGGGTTAAATGTAATGCAATATTACTGTATTACAGTTTCAAATGTTTACAATTCTTTCGATATCTCCATTAATATATCCATATTTATTTAAACAACGTTTAAATAATTTTTTTCCACTACATATTTTTGTACTGTCAGTCACTGCATCTATGCAAACGTTGGCCTTCATGAAGCTTGTGATTTTCCTCGTGCTAATTGCACTAAACCATATTCACGCATGGTATTTATGTGATATTTGCACGGGCCAGCACACCCCATTTTCTGTTTTTCTATCACTACACCTCTACATAACTTGAACTTCCCTCAACCATTTGTGATATTTATAATTTCCTACATATTCACATCACTTAACCAATGATTCCCTTGCTACTGTTCTGAAACATGCACGGAGCCGACAAACTCCATCTTCTTTGTTTTCCATGTTGCACCTGGCTTATGCCACCTTGACTATTCTTTCAGTGTGTGTAAGATATCACACAAGCTGAATTTTTGTTTTATATACATATTTTTGTTGAAAATTATTGTATTATGCATTGTAATCCATAATGTGAAAAATATGTTCAATTTATATGTGGCACTGTGTATATATTTGATATTTGACATACGTCATATCACTATTCAATTATTCGCTTGTGTTATTTCAAATGAAAGTAAAAAAAATATTATGTATGAAAGGCAAAGTTACAAATACAAAAACGTGCAATAGGTTAATGTTACAGCATTCCTGTTTAAAAATAATATGCCGAAAAATGTCGCATGATGATCGTTTCCTGATCAATTTTGGAGGTTTACGAGTACATTCTCCCAATCATGTGTTAAACAAAGACAACAGTGATTTCTTGAAGCCATGACATTCAAACACTCTTCATATATTGATGATGACGAATTAATTGATCAACTCAAAACGAACTTGTCAAAGTCTAAATGCAAAAAATTACGAAATCAAAATACTTCTGGAAAAGTTAAAATATAACCATTGTTTCTTTGGTGCTATATGTCTCCAGGAAACACGGTTGTTCGATAATTCTGATATATCCTTGCTAAGATTAGATGGCTACAACTTGATTTCACAAAGCAAAATCTGCACTACGCACGGAGGTCTTGCTATATAGGCCTACCTAAGTGACAAATATAACTATATATTTTATCTATGCATAAATACTCAGAAATATGGGAAAGTCAATTTATTGAAGTATCTGGAAACAAATCACAGAAAAAAGTAGTAATAACTGTTGCCTTTCCAAAATGTCTATTCACCACATATCAATACCAATTTCATGTTGTGTGCAGTGCTTTGCAACCCTAACCGTAGCTAACCCCATCTTTAGCTAACCACATGCCTGGGTAATCACATCTCTAGCTAACCCCATCCCTAGCTAACCATTACTATGAAGTGGTTAACATAAGATATCATCAATCCCATAGGCACAGGTTGATATGAAAAGTGAACAGTTTGCTTGGAAAAGGCAGACAGCAGTAGCAGTCACGAACATCATGATACAGATAGGATGCCAAAATGGAAAGTTTGCGAAAATTAGGTGGTATGACATAAGTATGTGACGGAACAGGTAACCATTTTGGACTAGAGCGACCATTGGTGATATTTGTTTTGTGGCCCAGTGCGTTAGCAACATTGTGTAACAAATTTGGACAGAATAGTTGTATTTTGGTTGTGTCACACCCACTGGAAGCACTACATAGATCAGCATTTTCAAATCTGGCCGCGACTGGCATCTGGTCATGTGATACTCTTTTATTGTGGCGTATCGAAATCAAGCCGTTCGCCTTTTATCTTATCAACTAGAATTATGAAAGCAGTCACATAAACAATAAAATTGGACAAACTGAATCATTGGAATTTACCCTAAATCCTGTTAAATGTGAAAAATTTCCAATTTTCTTACAAAGTTATGCCACGTTTGGTTTAAAATCAAGCAATTATATGAATACCAATTTAAAAATAAACTCATTAGTATATACAAAGGGACAGTAAGCAGGCTTCATTGGTTCGCAACGCTATGCAAATCTAGTGTACATGAGCTATGATTTATCAAGTGTCAAAATCAACCTATAATTAAATTATGTGACTGGTTTTCATCTAATAATACGGACAAAGCATTGTTTAGACTTGGCTGTCAAACAAATAATAATGACTTGACAAGTAGAAGTATTCCGTAGTGTGTCTACATATACACTGTGCCGCAACTTGATATTAAATTTGACACTTTCTGAAACAAAAAATTCCCTATTTGGGGTAAGACCAAAGTTGACCTTCCTGTTTATTGTTGTATTAAATTGTATTAAATTGCGATATGTGAATTTAAAGAATTCATGTGATGTGACATAAGTGCAATTGAGCAGGCATATTCACAGGTTTGTTTGTAGAACCTATTGGCTGTGAAATGGTGCATTTTTTGAGAGTTTAAAAGGCGAAGGGATTTGTGGGAATTTTTCTGCTAGGGGCCACGTGGGCGCATGAATATAAGGCTATTTTTGTCAAAATTGATGGGCATCGCACGTCGATGCGTTTTAAAAGAGCTGGAGGTATATGATTTTCATAAAACGTGGTCAGCATGTCAATGAGATGATGGCAGTTGCTGTGAAAAAGTTTAAGAATTTTTAGTGGTCACGTTTTCTTATAGCCAAACAAAACGTTAACATGGCCACCAATGCAATTTTCAACTGTGGTCTGACTCCTATATTTTGTTTCATTGGATCTGACTGGTTACAATTAAATACGTGTACTTAATTATTTAAAGGTATGTTTTTAATGTTACATACGGGTATGTTATTAATTAAATACATGTCTTTAACATTACAACCATATCTTTAAATTTAAATACGCGTATTTAAATAATTAAAGGCACGCCTTTAATTAATTAAGTACGCGTATGTAACGTTAAAAGTATGCCTTTAAATAATTAAATACGTGTGTTTAGTTGTAACCAATCAGAACCAGCGAAAAAAATTCTGTTAATGCAACTCGCTGGTTCTGATTGGTTACAATTAGATACGCATACTTAATTATTTAAAGGTATGCTTTTAACATTGCATAATGCGTTCTTAATTAATTTAAAGCATGCCTTTAACATTACGTACGAGTATTTAATTGATTAAAGACATGCTTTTAATGTTACGACCACACCTTTAACTTTACATACGCCTATTTAAATAATTAAAGGCATGACTTTAATTAATTAAAGGCATGCCTTTAAATATTAAAGGTGAGCCTGATATGCTGTCATAGGAATCTTAACCAATGAGCATATGCGAGATTCTTGGCTAGGTGTCGCTACGATGTATTAATAGTCGGCGTAATGTAGGCGTGGCTTCACCGCGTTGCCATAAGTTTCCACTGTTGGCCCAACGTTGACATTAGGTCAATATGCAGACCGCGACAGTGGCGAGCTTATTACAATGTTGGCCCAACCAAGCTGTGCTAGCTGGGTTACGGGCTAGCAAAGTATATTAAACTGTCAAGAAGACGCAAAAAAGTTATATTTCTGTTGTGGCGTGGTATATCTTTTCACCCATCCAGCAAAATGGACGCGCCCACTAAGACGTGTCGGGACGAATGTCCTAGATAAACAGTCGAGTCAACGCTCCTTCACTCTAGTCGGAGATTGTCTAATTTGCAATGTCGACAAGCACCACTCCCGAACCGGTGAAAAACCCGGAAATTAAATACACTAAGGTGAGTGCGATACATGTTACCCACCGGGTATCGTGTATTACTGTCAGAATCGTGCATTATTGTCAGAACTTCAGGCTCAGCACCAGTCATGTCATGAAGTCCACGATAAATAGGATGGTATCACCGCACGGTTCATAGTAAAAAAGTAGTGCCTATAGGCTATAGTGTGCAAGCTGCATAACATAAATACGTTTTTCTTCTAATGGCGCAGAATTAAAACACAGTTGTTGTCACTAGGGGGGTATGTATAAGGTATGTCATGCTTTTTTGACGTTTTGAAACACCCACATCCCTTGTAGCGCTTCGTAATGCTGGCCTGTATATCCCATAAAACTACGTTCGATTTTAAAAAGACCAATACCCACCTATTATGCACACATCTATTTTATATTCATGGGTCTATATTGATCTGTAGTTCACAGGTAGAATATAATGTCTGTATAACTAATAATAACATAAAATGTCTTGACTGCCCCCACAATTAATATACAACCTCATCCCACTATCCTCTGAATATATAAGTTGGCGTTTTAATGGCTTCGACATATTATATATACTTTTTAATTTGTCTGAATGTAGGACTTGCATATAAATTAATGAACTTGGAAAGCTCCTTTGAGCAGTTAAGGCTACAAAGAGCGCTATATAAATATACATCATTGATTGATCAAGAACGTGACAAAACTAATATCGTTGCGACAACAAGCCAGCAACGTTTTAGAGAGGTTACCGGATTTGTTAGATGTTGCCGAATGTTGGAGATGTTATTGACATGCTCTTTCAATTAGTTATAGGGCGACTTATGCGGGCTAACCCAGTACGGACACAGGAGAGAAATAACAGTAGATCGAAGTATTGTTGTTGCAAAAATACACCTTCCACACTAGCTTGTGAATGCTGTATATAGACATCATTATTTCCTGTCGTTACTGCCGAAAGAGACCACATCCGAATGAGCCGTTTTGGTCGTCTTTCTTTGTGCGCTAACAGCGAGTGTTATTGTTGCTCACGACTTTGGAACTCAGACGCATATTCTAAGTGGTCTGTGTACCCGTTGAATCGTGTCATCGATTGCAACGACAACAACAGATCCATCTCCACCCAGACATAGTATCGAAATAGTTCACCGCGCGGCGCTGCATGACTCAATATGTTGTCATATTTCGCATGCGACCGACATTAAATAAACCAGTACGCGGGCCTTGACCCCCGTCCACCCTAATATTACGTTCTGTACGATTTGGTACATGTCGACAATTGTGAACGATCCCTTACGCCTAATGTAGAGTATATTATGTCGAACAAGTCAAATGAAAGGCGTACACGTGTATCGTGCGTGATGGCAGATAGGTCTGGATTATGTAAAACCAGGTGTACAATGCTAACATTTTGTTGCGAGTCGGGAGTCTCTACGAATGGGTTTGCGCACACGGCATCTTTTCTAATCATATTATACATGGTACTGAAAAACTGTTTTCATAAAGATAAAAGAAAGGTGCATCATAGCTTTGATAACTATAGGGTGTTGCCTTAGGCAGCATCACTGGCAAGCTGACGATGCCATTATAATCCATCAACACACTGGAGTTTTTGACACGTCAGATTTACAATTCGGGTTTAAAGATGGCTTATCCATAACAATGTGTAATTTTTATGGTAAAAGAAACTATTTCATATTATTTAAACAATGGTAGTACTATACATGTTTTATTACTTGATGCTTCTAAAGTATCCGATAGAGTAAATTATTGTATGTTGTTTTAAAAATTAATTGATAAAGGTATGTGCCCATTAGTAAGACTTTACTTCACATGTATACACACAGAAAGTTAGATGGAATGACGTAATGTCAAACCAGTTTAGTGTTAAGAATGAGGTTTGCAAAGGAGGTGTTATGAGTTGTAGAGAATTAGTTTTTAATGGTTACAGTCCGGAGGCCACGTCCACGAATCACTTCCGGTTGTGCGCGCAACCAATCAGAGCGAACCCCCAAGAGCCTTCTGGGTAACATAAGCGCCCCCTAGCGACTGGAGCTAACCCTAATCGTCTAGAGCGCCCCTGGCGACTGAATTAAATATTAATATTAATATTATTTGTAATTTTGTTTTATTATTATTATTATTATTTTTTTATTTAAATTTAAATTTTAACTGCGCGCGCAGCCTCACAACCTGCTGGGTAGCCCGAGCGCCCCCTGGTCCGTAACCCTATCCATAACCCTTGAGTGTCCCCATTGGCAAGCCGTTACAACGAAGCAATAGAAAAGCTACGCAATATTGTCCACAAACGTTAGACAGAGGACTCTGAAGTCTCTTGCTATTATCATTAACAGGGTCATTAATAACTGAGATCAAAGGACCTAACGAGGAGACGAGAAACTAACAAAACACGATATCGTACTATATTTTCTTTATATGTAAATATTAAAAAAATAATGCGCTCTTACACTTTACCCATAACTCCTACAGTTTACCCATAATTCCTAAAATTTACCCATAATTCTCCTACTGAATAAGAGTACAAGGACATTTTATTAAATTTTTTTTTGTTGTTGAAAATAATGACACAATATCGTCCACAAACGTTAGACAGAGGACTCTAAATTCTCTTGCCATACGCATATTTTCGTTATATGTCAATATTGTTAAATAGTGCGCTCTTACACTTTACCCATACCTCCTACAATTTACCCATAATTCCTACAATTTACCCATAATTCTCCTATTGAATAAGAGTTCAAGGACATTTTATTAAATATTTGAAAATAATGACACAATATCGTCCACAAACGTTAGACAGAGGACTCTAAAGTCTCTTGCCATAGGCATATTTTCGTTATATGTCAATATTGTTACACCGTCAACAGCACTCTGCAAATGATATTCACGTCGTGGAAATACGTGTTGATATATCTTATCGTCAGTCGAACGATAGCCGTCACTAGTGCGACTATAGTGCACACTACAGCTATCTGTCTAATTTTTATGCGTGTAGAATACACAGTACACAGTTAAAATACATATTCACTGTACCCACAGTAAACAACTAGAATACATAGCCACTGTACCCACAGTACACATGTAGAATACATAATAATAATAGTCACTGTACCCACAGTACACCACTACAATTCATAGTCACTGTACCCACATTACTCAGCTAGCATACATAGTCACTGTACCCACAGTGCACACCTAGTATACAATATTACTGAACCCAAAGTACACAGTTAGAATACATAGTAACTGTACCCACAGTACTCAACTATAATACATAGTCACTGTACCCACAGCACACAGCTAGAATACGTGGTCACTATACCCACAGTACACAAATCGAATACATATTCACTGTACCCACAGTACAGAGCTATAATACATAGTCACTGTCCCACAATACACAGCTAGAATACATATTCACTGTACGTGCAGTACACAGCTAGAATACATATTCTCTAGAATATAAAGTCACTGTACCCACAGTACACAGCTAGAATATATAGATATTGTACCCACAGTACACAGCTACAGTACATATTCACTGTACCCACAGTACACAGCTAGAAACATAGTCACTTTACCCACAATGCAGAGCTATAATATATAGTCACTGTACCCAGAGTACACAACTAGAATACATAGTCACTGTAACCAGAGAACACAGGTAGAAAACATAATCACTGTACCCACGGTGCACAGCTACAATTCATAATCACTGTACCCACAATACTCACCTAACATACATAGTCACTGTACTCACAATACAGGGCTAGAATACATAGTCACTGTACCCACAGTACTCAGCTAACATACATAGTCACTGTACCCACAGTACACGGCTAAAATACATAGTTAATGTACGCACAGTTGTCAACTATAATACATAATCACTGTACCGAAAGTACACAGTACAAAGCTACAATTCATAGTCACTGGATCCACAGTACACATATAGAATACATAGTCAGTGTACACAAGGTACATGTCTAGAATACATAGTAACTGTACCCACAGTACACAGCTAGAATACATAGTAACTGTACCCACAGTACTCAACTATAATACATAGTCACTGTACCGAAACTACACAGTACAAAGCTACAATTCATAGTCACTGGATCCACAATACACATATAGAATACATAGTCACTGTACACAAGTTACATGTCTAGAATACATAGTAACTGTACCCTCAGTATACACCTAGAATACAATGTTACTGTACCCACAGTACACATCTAGAATACATAGTCACTTTACCCACAGTGCAATATTGCGTATCTTATATAATGCTTCGTTGTAACGGTTCTCCTATGAGAACTTTCGTAAACGCTTTCCACACCGATCTGGTCGCTAACGATTGTCGCGTGTTCGATTAGATTAACCTACTGAAAAAGGGTATACCGTACTATCGCATATCGTACATAGACCGAGCCTCTGGCGCGGTGGGTCACGCTACGGTCGCTAGGAGGCGCTGCGCACGGTTTGTGGTGTTCCTACAACCGTCAGGGGGCGCTCTGATTGGCTGCGCGCGCAACCGGAAGTGATTCGTGATCGTGGCCTCCTGCCTTTACGTATTAGGAACTAATTCTCTACTACTGACGTTACATGCACACCCTCTATATCTGCCGTTTCCTGGTCGAAGAATAGTCTGTAGATGCATAGTCATATGCGGAAAAATCGATCTAAGATGGAACGGTGTCTTTGACCAAGAATGACATCTTGATGCTCACCGTCTGTCCATGCTGATCACATAGTCTTTTGTCTTGTAATCGGCATCGAAAAGTGATCTCTCGCAGAGCCTGCGGCTGGCGGACGCGCCAATTTCCGCGTTTTCAACCACCTTTTCCGCTGCAAATCCTTCCTCGAAAGTCGACAAAAAGTTTTTCCTTGCATTTGTACTAGTTGATATATCCAGGAGCCGTCCAGTGCACACCAGTGTGTTTTCTCATGCGTTTCGGCCGTTTTTTCGCGAAGGAATGCGTCGTCTCTCATAATGATTTACTGTGTGAAGGCGGTGCCTTGGAGCTTGTAATCAAACCTCTCTGCCGCTGAGCCCCCCCCCCCCCGCAGAGCAGTGGCGCCGCCCGACAATGACTTTACATTTTGTCTCAGCAGGCGGGAGCACCGAACGAACCCACAGCTTACAAGCTTGTAATATGTTAAAACAAGTTAAATTTCTATTGTGGCTTGGTATATCTTTTCACCCCTCCAGCGAAATGGACGTGCCCACTAATAAGTGTCGGAGCGAATGACCTAGATAAACACTCTAGTCAACGCTCCTTCTATCTAGTCGGACATTGTCGTAATTTGCCATGTCGCAGAGCACCACTCCCGAACCGGTGAAAAACCCGGAAATTAAATACACTAAGGTGAGTGCGATACATGTTACCTACCGGGTAGCGTGTATTACTTTGAGAATCGTGCATTATATTGTCAGAACTTCAGCCTCAGCATCAGTCATGTCATTAAGTCCATGATAAATAGGATGGTATCACCGCATGGTTTATTGTAGGGCCTATAGGCTACAATGTGCAAGTGTTTTTTCTAATGACGCAAAACTAAAACGCAGTTGTTGTCCATGGGGGGGGCTATGTGTAAGGTATGTCATGCTTTTTTGACGTTTATAAGCACACATATCCCTTGTAGCGCTTCGTAACGCTGGCCTGTATACAACCATAAAACTGCGTTCGATTTTAAAACGACCAATACCTCCCTATTATGCACACATATATTTTATATTCATACGTCTGTATTCATCTGTAGTTCACATGTAGACTATAATGTCTGTATAACTAATAATACGTACATACATACATACATACATACATACACACATACATACATTCATACATACATACATCCATGCATATCACTCGCATAGACACGAAATAAAATGCTTTTTTGTAGAAGACATGCTTGTATGAGCACTGAACTTTTTTTTTACATATTTATAAAAGTATCATGTGTGACCGATTCACATAAATTATTTATTGTTATTGTTTTACATGGTCAGAAGGTTATAGTAATTTGATTTTTATTTAAGTAAGTCTTACTGCAGTGGGTAGTGCAAATCTGATCACGGGATTGCAACTCACACTGCCTCGATTATAACAGCGGATTCTAATGCGAATTCTGCATGTTTTTCTATGAGTGTGACCCCCTTTTTCAATGACAAAGAGTGATTGCAGTTAACTCGGCAACTACGTAAAACACTTCAATCACAGGCGATATGAGGTGTGGAAAATTTAAATTCCATCAACCAAAATTCCATTGGCTGCCCTAAACTACCGTGCACAGTTTAATCTACTGACATTGGCTTACGAGGTCATGCACAGCGAAGGACCATCATACACCAAGGACATGCTGACACCTTATAGCACATGAAGGACACTTCGGTCAGATAGCATGTTGTTGCCTTAGGTGCCCTTGTCCAGGATTCGAGCAGAGGGCATGTTGTTGCTTGACGTACCCATGTCCGGGACTCGGCTGGGGGACAGAGCCTTCTCCGTTGTTATCCCCACATTGTGGAACAATCTCTCAATTCCTCTCCGCCAGGGTCCCAAGAGACAGCTGTGAAGTCATTAGTTCAGTCAGATATTTAAGAATTTATTAGTTGGCGTTTTAATGACTTCGACATATTACATATACTTTTTAATTTGTCTGAATGTAGGATTTGTATATACATTAATGAACTTGGAAAGGTCTTTTGAGCAGTTAAGGCTACAAAGAGCGCTATATAAATATATGTCATTGATTGATCAAGAACGTGACAAAACTAATATCGTTGCGACAACAAGCCAGCAGCGTTTTAGAGAGGTTACCGGATTTTTTAGATGTTGCAGAATGTTGGAGATGTTATTGACAGGCTCTTTCAATTAGTTATAGGGCGACTTATGCGGGCTAACCCAGTACGGACACAGGAGAGAAATAACAGTAGATCGAAGTATTGTTGTTGCAAAAATACACCTTCCACACTAGCTTTTGAATGCTGTATATAGACAACATCATTTCCTGTCGTTACTGCCGAAAGAGACCACACCCGAATGAGCCATTTTGGTCGTCTTTTTTTGTGTGCTAACAGCGAGTGTTATTGCTGCTCACGACTTTGGAACTCAGACGTGGTCTTTGTACCCGTTGAATCGTGTCATCGATTGCAACGACAACAACAGATCCATCTCCACCCAGACATAATATCGAAATAGCGCGCGGCGCTGCATGACTCAATATGTGGTCATATTTCGACCGACATTAAAAAAACAGTAGGCGGGCCTTGACCCCCGTCCCCCCTAATATTACGTTCTGTACGATTTGGTACATGTCGACAATTGTGAACGATCCCTTACGCCTAATGTAGAGAATATGTCGAAGAAGTTAAATGAATGAAGATTATGTAAAACCAGACGTACAATGATAACATTTTGTTGCGACTCGGGCGTTTGAACGACTGGGTCTGCGCACACGGTATATTTTCTAACCATATTATACATGGTACTGAAAAACTGTTTAAAGCATTAACCTTGCTCTACAATTGCATGCTTATTCATGGTGTATCCCCAAGTGAGTTACTGATAGGTGCTATGGTGCCACTTCAGAAAGATAAAAGAAAGGCGCATCATAGCTTTTATAACTATAGAACGTTAACCTTAGGCAGCAAAAATGAGCATCATTGGCAAGCTTATATATTTATTTCACATGTATACACACAGAAAGTTAGATGGAAAGATGTAATGTCAAACCAATTTAGTTTTAAGAATGGGGTTCGCAAAGGAGGTGTTATGTCTCCACTTCTATTTGGAGTGTACATTGATAGGTTGTTGGATGATTTAAAAGACCTTGACACTGGCTGTTATGATAAGCAACATTTTCTGTGGAGCTGCAGGATAAGCAGACATTATACTACTGTTGTACTAGTTCTGGGTTGCCAAAAATAATTGAGGTGTGTGAGCAATATGCAAAATTACATGATGTGTTGTTTAATGGGTCAAAAGCAAACTATTGGTGTATAACAAGAAGGATGCTGATCCGCATTTTGAAATTAATGGTACAGATGTTTCTCCATGTGAGAAAACTACACATCTGGGAAAGGTACTTAGCACAACCGATAAGTATGATATGGTGTTTGATTGTATCAAGAAATGTAACCGTAGTGTAAATAGATTTATGTTTGAATTCACTTCAAACTGTCGTCAAAATTTTTTTTTGTGAGTATTGTTGTGCATTGTAAGGATCTCAACTACGGCCAGTGTGGCATGACAGTGTTAAAAAGATGTGTATACAATGGCGTAATGGTATGGAAGCTACTGTAATGGTTCGCACAGAGATTTAATACAATTAATTGCTGAGTGTATACCTTTAGATGTGGCTTTGGTCTATAGGTTTATAACGTTTTACAGAACAGTAGCCTTGTCAGACAACACGGTTGTTAATTAAATTGCAAGTACAATGACAATTGCTTATATGTCCAATATGGGCTAGAATGTAAGACACATTATGTCCAAATATAACATGACCCACCATGGACTGTTGTATACACCTATGAGTGCTATTAAGCATACATGTAAAAAATATGAAATGTCAATGCTACATACTATGACAATGCAAAAATTATTTGTGAATTGGTGGAAATGAAAAATTTTCACAGTGACGCTGTCTAAAATAAGGAAGAATATATTGCTTTGATTTCATATCTCAGCACAGTATAATTTGTTTTCTAGCTGCTATTTCTAATTTCTAATTTGATAAATATATACATGTTTGTGCATCTTGAGTCCGAATAAAGATGACAATAATAATGATAATTACATAACATTAGTTGCTGCAATTCAATTTTCGAATCGGTTTAACAACGGTCGGGTCGGCCATACATTGAGTTGTGGACCAGCGTATATTGCACGACTGATCCATTTTTAGTCAAATACACACGTTTGTACGCATAGCATAAGACTTTTTACGAATCATTTCCCCATACGTAAAAATATAGCTGCGTTTTAAAAATAAATTGAGCGATATTCATGACTCGATTTACGATTAGACCATTCTCATCATTAATTGCTCCACGTTAGTGTAGGGTGGAGCAAGGAGCCCCCAAAATGAGAATGGCCAGTTTTCACAAATCGATTATTTTGTGGTATATATGAAGTCATACGATTGTTGCGTGGGTATAGTATATAATATCAAAATATTAGTGATGATTGATAATACTAACAGTATTTAATACATTTAATATATTGTCAAGATGGGGTGTCTTGTTTCTATGCCTGGGGTAAGAGGCACTTGGGGGCGTCTACCCCTAGTAGGCATGACGTTAATATATCTTGATTCAAATTAGCATATGTATTTTATTTTAATAATAAATGGAACTGTGTGAGCTAATGATGAATAAAAAACAGTTACATGATGTTAAGCGTTAAGCGTGCTTTTGGGCAGAATATGCTTATATTATGCTTAGGCAGCATCCTTGCATTCATCCACAAGAGACAAACAGCAAACGCATATAATGTTGGACGTGTGCGTGCGTGCGTGCGTGCGTGCGTGCGTGCGTGCGTGCGTGCGTGCGTGCGTGCGTGCGTGCGTGCGTGCATGTGTATTACACTGTGGTTATGTTGAAACGAAAGTCAAGGAAACATTTAGTTGTTGGTCCTCACATACCTATCATACACCGTTATAAGGATTTTGAAAATGGATATTGTAATAGTTCGAAATGAACACACACACACACACACACACACACACACACACACACACACACACACACACACACACACACACACACACACACACACACACACACACACACACACACACACACACACACACACACACACACACACACACACACACACACACACACACACACACACACACACACACACACACACACACACACACACACACACACACACACACACATACATTATGCGTAACATTAAGTAATAAAAAAGGGTCCGATTAGAATGATCTTGATTTGTACCAAATCGTTGCCTTCGTTATTAACCGTGGTGCAGGTGTCTACATATTATGTGTGATATCTGGAGTTGGTTGTGCGTGTGTACGTATGTGTGTACGTGCGTGCGTCTGTAGACACGACACTTAACCTCTGCTCTCTCCTCATACGCAGATCTTTATCAACAACGAATGGGTTAACTCGGAGAGCGGGAAAACCTTCCAGACCCTGAACCCCGCCACGTGCGAGAAGATTACCGACGTCCAAGAGGGTGATAAGGTGTGTGCTCAGAAGGGCGGTAAGCCATCTTGCCTCTTACTTAGAGGAAACAAAGAATGTAAATTGATGGTGAGCGTTCTCAGCCAAAAGAAAAGGTGTTTAATATATTGTGTGCGTCGGCCGTTGCCAGGACAAAACAATCGCATATCCATGAAAACGAGCGCCATATCCTCTCCGGAAAATATTAAGGATATTATCATATCAACAAAGTTTACATCACGCCAATAATAAGTCTAAGTGTTTTAACAACAACAAAATGCTGTCAAAACTCACCCTGCATTTTCTATTAGCTTTACAACGTTTCCTGTTAATTTCTTGCGAAATGAGGTGATATGTTATGCCGAGGACAGTAAGCAACTGTTTCTTCAATAATAGTCATATTTTAGCTATGGCGTTCTTCTACTATGTTTATCTTTCAGGCTGATATCGACAAGGCAGTTAAGGTGGCTCGAGAAGCATTCAAACTTGGGTCACCGTGGAGACGCATGGATGCTTCAAATCGAGGCCGGTTGCTGCACAGACTCGCTGATTTGATAGAGAGAGACATCACCTACATTGCGGTGTCTAAACGTTTTACGTTTTGATATTTGTTTTAATCTTGAGCTACTCATCTAACGCGAAATGCAAACAATGCAATGATGAGAGATGAAATGTATAATTGATATACGATATAGCTTTATATTTGTTTTCATCCAGTTAGATGGAAATGCCACATTTATCACAGCACTGTCGATAATATAGTTAAAATGTTCTGATGTACACACGCATGCACACGCACTCATGCACGCATGCATGAACGCACACGCGCGCATGCGCACACATAGTGACAGGCATGCACGCACGAGCGCACGCACGCACGGTACAACTTTGACTACATTAACTAATGCGACGATTAATTGTCATGTAAAATGTGATATCTCTTGCGTTAGAGCCTGGAGACGTTGGACTGCGGCAAGACTTTCATCAACGCCTACGACGACATCAAGTCTGCCATTTCGATGGCTCGCTATTACGCCGGGGCTGCTGACAAGCTGACGGGGGACACCCTCCCAGCCGGTAAGTTATCTCTCCTATTGAGGTGCTCGGTTATAGAGCATTAGGAGGAAGGGGTTCTCGTGTTGGCGATGAATAAAGGATTACAGATCACGTACTGCTGCTGGGAGAGGGAAATTTTGAATACGGAATTTTTGAAAATGATGACCATTGACACATAAGAAATTGGAAATGGATGGTTGTAGTGTCCATAAATGGCAGCAGGTGGCTCAACCATGTTTCTATAAACTCCTCCGAATGTGAAGTAGAAAGAACATTGACATTATGTACAACGTACTGCTACAGGTTCATTATTTTTAGACATACACTTGGTGGCATGATGAGTGTATAGATGGAGTTGGTGAATATGAGGAAAAATGGCGGCGATAGCAAATCAGTTTAGTGCACTCAACGACAAAAATGTAGAAAACGACATGTTGAAAAAAAAATGGCGTTTGAGAAAGCTATAGCTATTGCAGTTCAAGCTGCAGTCAACACTGAGGCTACCAAAAAAACTTGAAATGAGATCAAACACGAAATCTACAAAAACGAAAAACACAACGGCTGCGCACGAGGGGGCGACAACGAGGGAACTTGTTACGCTAGTGATAATATTCATATTCAACTACTAGCATTAACGCAATCATTTGGCAGTTTGTTCCATTTATTTATCACCCTCTGTGAAAAAGAGTACTTTCTCATGTCCAACCAACACTGCTCCTTAACTAATGCTGGTTTGTGTCCTCTGGTTCTACTGCCTTCTTTAAGTTTGAAGAACATATTCCTATCAACATCCTCATAAGCGTTCACTATTTTAAATACTTCTATTTGGTCTCCTCTTAGTCTCCTGGTCTCTAGTGTTGTCAAACCACATTGTAATAAGCGCCTTTCGTAACTAAGGTCTCTCAATTCTGGAATAATTTTGGTTGCTCTTCGTTGTATTCTTTCTAGCTTGTCTATGTCCTTTTTACGATACGGCCTCCATGCTTGAATACAATATTCCAAATGTGGTCTAACTGTTGCTTTGTACAGGGTTTCTCCTTATACATGATAGTTCTCTGTTTCTCCTTATACATGATAGTTCTCCTAATTAGCCCTAGAATTTGATTTCCTTTTGAAGCAGCAATCCCACATTGCTCTGAAACTTTCATGTCAGCACTAAATGTTACTCGTAAGTCCTTTTCTTGTGTGGTTCTACCTACTACAGCATCCCCCATTTCATATTCTTCGTATATGTTTCCATGTCCTATATGTATACATTTACACTTCCCAAAATTGAATAACATTTGCTATTTTTCTGACCATTTAACTAATTTATCTAGATCATCCTGTAAACATTCTGAATACTTTTATGTAATCTGCAAATTTGAGTACTTTGCTAGATATGTCATCTTCAGATCATTTATATGTATTAAAACAGTATAGTGATCCCTGTGGTACCCCACTCAAAACCGATTTCCAATTTGAAATCTTACCGTCTACTATTACTCTCTGTCTTCTGTGTGTAAGCCACTTTTTCATCCAGTTGATTATATCATTATCTACATCATGGGCGTTTAGTTTAAGTATCAATCTTTGGTGTGGCACTTTATCGAAAGCTTTCTGAAAATCTAAGTAGACAACATCCACTGGTGACCCGTCATCTACCCACTTTGTAATTTCTTCAAAAAAACATAAGAGATTGGTTAGACATGACCTTGCTTTTAGGAATCCATGTTTAGATGTATTTATTAAATTATGTTTTACAAGGAATTCCACCATGTGGTCGCTAATTAATGTTTCGAGTAACTTACATACAACTGATGTTAAACTCACTGGTCTGTAATTTTCTGGCTTGTAAATGGAACTTGAAGTGAGCTGATATCTTCTGTGGTAAATACTGAGCTGAAATACTCATTCAGAACCCCTGCCATTTGAAACCCCTCTGAAATTATGTTTTCCTTGTTGTTTTCCAGTGGTCCGATCTTATCTCGAACGTTCTGTTTACTCCTTACATAAGCATAGAAACTCTTGCTGTCATTTTTTATATTACCTGCCAATTTGTTTTCAAAAGTTCTTTTAGATTTTCTAATTTCAGTTGTAGCTAGGTTAAGTGCTTCTTTGTAATTTGCATAGTCTTCATCCTTTCTGGTACGCCTATAAACCCTCCACATAGTTTGCTTAAACACTATTTTGCTAATAGCTTCTTTTGACAAGTGTTTATTTCTAGACCGTTTTCCTTGGTTTTTCAATGGGACAAATTTATCGATGATACTCTCAATTTCATATTTTAGAATATTCCAACATTCAATTGCGTTCTTATTCATCAGCATGTTATTCCAATCTAACTTTGCTAAGTATTTTCTCATATCTTTATAGTTACCTTTGTGGACGTTTCTCCTATACGTTTTTTTATTTTTACTTTACATTGATGTCAAAATGTATTTGATTGTGGTCACTGTTACCCAATGGGTAATGTATTTCTACATAGTTCACTAATTCTTTTTGTGATGATAAAACGATATATAATACATTTTCTCCCCTGGTTGTTTCTAGCACGTGCTGAGTAAACAAGCTCTCCTGAATTAAAATAAAAAATGTTGGTCCTCACCCCCTGTACTCTCTAGAGATTTCCATTGTATGTGTCCATGGTTAAAATCTCCCATTATGATACATTCCCCTCTACTAACTTCCTTTATAGCATTTTGTATTTTTGTGTTATCCTCTTCGTTTATGTTTGGAATTCGGTAAACTAATCCAATAGTTCATTTTGAATTTCCTGAAACTATTTTGCACCGAACAGCTTCATCATAATCTGCTTCGCTTTCTAATTTTATTTCATAAGCCTGAGTAGATTCTTTAACATATAAAATAACTCCCCCTCCCCTTCTTCCTATTCAATCTCTCCTAAACATTACGTATCCTGTCAATCCTAATTCAGCATCTGTAATGTCTGTGTTGGCCCATGATTCGGTTATACCAATTATGTGAGGGTCAATATCTTCTTCCATAATGTTTAATTCGTTTTTCTTATTTACTATACTCCTAGCATTTAAACACACGCATCTATAACCGGTTTAAGACTAGTTTATACACCCACACTCGATACTAGTTTTGATATGTGTTATTAGTAAATGTGAGCGAAATAATTTACAAATTAATAAACAATCAATTGCACGTATGTTTGTTGTCATTATTTAATATTTTTCGCGCTGCGTGAGGGTCTTATAGAGTGTCGACATTCCTGGCTTCGCATCGGGTCATTTTGTGCAGTTTGTAGCAGATAATGTGGACCATAACAGTCGAACCCTCGATGGAATGAATACCTTCCATGGGATCGGCATTATTGCAGCCGTTTCGCCAACCATCAAGACCTGCACACCGATTCCTAGAGTTACTGTAAGTGCTGAAGACCTGGCTGTTGTTGGGCTCATCAACATCCACCACTTCAGTGCGACTGATGCTTCAATCAATGACCTCGTCTATCAGAAACTACGCAAAGTGGATGTCGAAGATGCAACTTCCAACGTTGACTTGCTTTGGGAAACGTCTCTACTGGCGCGTCCACCCAGACAATGCTGGTCTATTGTCATGCAACATGTCCAGCATGGACTGCACCCAGAACCATCAAAAACCTAATTCCTGCCGATGATTGATATGGATCCTAGTGATCTGACATGATCAAATTCGTATGTGCCCAAGCTAAACGATTGTGATAACGCCAACCTTAACGTTCGATCAACCTCTATGGTGGAAAGCCATTTTTATCGTGTCAATGGAACCACAGTCAAGTGATTTACGTGAAATTGTCCTCAGACTTGGTGGTCTGAACATGGAAATGAGCTATCTTTGCTGCATTGGCCACTTGATGGCTGGTTCTTGCCTGAAATAACTACTGGAGGTAATCTACGCAAGCAATGCCGTCGACAATATACTAACTGGCAAGGCTATATCACGTGCTGTCCGATGTCATATGCTTGTGGATGCAGCGCTAAACGAGACTCTCCACTGCCAGGCACATACGCACTTGACAGATCACACTATGGCACGCATGGAGTGACAAACGATCCATCTGCCAGTACGGCTGTCAGCAATGGAGATTTAAAAGAAGCTGCTAGTTTGTTTGACAATTTGCTGTCTTTGGACGAAACGATCGAGGAAGTAAGCTCAGCTGATGTCCTGTGTAGAATCAGACACATGATTGAAAGGCAGAAAGAAGTCTTGAAGCAATCACGCACCGCTTGTTTGTGGTTGCAGTATATGGACATGATGGACATACTCGGGAGATTCACCAAAGCAGAACGAACGGGGAATTGGGACTTTCATCTACACACTGTTCGTGAGATGCTTCCATACTTCCTAGCTGCTGGTCGCACATTGTATAGTAAGTCTGCATATGTGTACATAAACAACATGCTCGAGTTGGAGAGTCAACACCCTGATGTTCACACGAGATTCAAACTCAGGAAACATTTAATCCGCAGGAGTGATCGTTATTGGGCGAGCCTTTCATAGGATTTAGTTATCGAGCAAGAGTTGATGCGAAGTGTGAAGACAACAAGTGGCTTAACGCGTGGGTATGGAATGACTGAGACTCAGAGGTTTGTATGGCTTCTGCCAATGCCTGCCTGTGTTCGTGCCCTGGAGGACCTCACTACGGTAACCTACAACACAAGTGACCAACACAAAGAGGCAACTAGAGCAATACAGGAACGGGACTCCAAAGACACAGAAGAGCTGTTGAAATTTCTGCAGAGCAGGAATCCATTCACTGACGATCGGTGTCTCCGTAGCATTTCGACCGGTGTAACAGCAGACAATGAAGTGAATGTAGACAAGGCAAATGAAATAGGATCTCATACCCTTGAATCGATGATCGGAGAAAGCATACTGGGCTATACATTCAGAAGGAAACAGCAAGTAATCACACTGAATGATAAAACATGCGTGAAGTTCAATGAAGACGTGAAAGTTGATTCTCAGCCCCCCTTCCAGCGCCTTCTGGTATTAGGAGAAAGCTGTGATCAACTGCCTCTGATCCTGAAGCACGATCTACGTAGTTATCCACCTGCTTTGTTCGAAGAACTTGGGATGATACGACTTGCCAATAAATCCCTCCTTACTGACGCCATATGGAATTTGCTTGGAGACCATCCCCAAGATCCAACCAACTATGCAGTATGTTCTCGATGGAGCATCACTTATGCATCGGATTACATTGCAGTAGGTTCTATCCACAGTGGTAAACGCACACAATACATCACGTGTGTGCGAAGACGGTACGGTAATGACATTGATGTATTCGATGGCTACGAAGCTGGAACGTCAACAAAGGACATGACCAACAAAAGGCGAACACGCAGATGTGCTTCAACAGCAGTTCACTTCACAAATGACATGCGATTGCAGATAAAGATACTGAGCAAAGAGCTTGCGAAAACTGGGTGTTGTTGTTTTCATGCAAACGAGGACGCTGACCTCATGATCGTGAAAACAGCACTGAACTCATCGAAAAAAATCGACACAATCCTAAGTGGTGAAAACACCGATTTGCTAGTGCTGCTGTGTTACTACTTTCGACAGGAACCCTTTGGTGTACGTCAGAGGCAGACGTCATTCCGTACCATACATATTTGGGGGTGAGCACGAGCTTCAAAATGGGAATTTTCTAAAAATTATTTCTAATAAATTCATTGGATTTAAAATTATTTTACCATCGATTAAATCTTATCCAGATAATAATTATATATATTTAAAACAAAAAACAAGAATTTGTTTTACCAAATTCGTATCCTTTAAATCCACCCCGTTGGCCTGCGTGATTCGCACCGATTAGTTGGCGTTGCGTCTCTTTCAGACGGTGATTTCTTCGCGTATACTCGCAAGGAACCGATCGGAGTGTGCGGCCTGATAATCCCGGTAAGTTATATATATATATATATATATATATATATATATATATATATATATATATATATATATATATATATATATATATATATATATATATATATATATATATATATCTGTACACGAGTTTCAATCATCATATATACTAGTATCAATCAAATATAAACATGCAAGTATATATATATATATATATATATATATATATATATATATATATATATATATATATACACACATATATATATATATATATATATATATATATATATATATATATATATATATATATATATATATATATATATATATTCTGTACACGAGTTTCAATCATCAAGTATATACTAGTATCAATCAAATATAAACATGCAAGTTCACAGTGTTATGAACATGAAATAGCACTTTGTTAATCGACAGATATTCCGTTCACTTGTCATTTGAAACTTCGAAGCGAGCAACGTAGGGAAACGATGGTTCAGGTGCCTAATGTTTTGATTCTTGCGACGTCTTGACGTGTTTCAGTGGAATTTTCCTATACCGTTGAGTCTGGAGAAGTTGGGTCCAGTGCTGGCCAGCGGCTGCACGTGCATACTGAAGCCGGCGGAGCAGACGCCACTCACGGCGCTCTATCTAGCATCTCTCGTCAAAGAGGTAGGAAACTGTCCTTCCGCATTGTCTGAACTGTGGAATACAAAATATGATGACAACTAACTGATTTACTGTCGCGTTCATACCATATGAATGACGTTCCAGACATTTTGAGATGGTACATTTTTGGCTCCAAAAATAATTTCTGAACATGAATCTAAAAATATCGTAACATTTCATCAGTTCGGGGCAAATTGAAAAGTTCGTGTGGGCTGGGAAAACAAAGAAAGACAGAGTTTGAGATGGACAAACGATAACATAGAAATATCGAAAAAGTATGAAATGCAGTCAGAAATATATAAAGTGCAGGCATGCTGGCATGCTTGCAGGCAGGCAGGCAGCCAGGCAGGTAGGCAGGCAGTCAGACAAAGCCAGCCAGACAAAGGCAGGGAGACAAAGCCAATGAGAGCTGAATATGTAAACAGGGAAAGAACCGGCTCCGAATGTGGAAAGACAATGTAATGTTTAGGTGGGTGGGTGGGTGGGTGGTTGGGTGCGTGCGTGCGTGCGTGCGTGCGTGCGTGCGTGCGTGCGTGCGTGCGTGCGTGCGAGTCCAATCTGAAGAAGGTCGTTCTGGAGCTGGGCGGCAAGAGTCCGACCATTATCTTCTACGACGCTGACGGTGCGTGCGTGCGTGTGTTTGTACGTGCGTGCGTGCGTGCGTGCGTGCGTGCGTGCGTGTGTGCGTCAGGATCAGTCAGTCAATGTGTGTCTACAGGCGGGCGTTCCGGCCGGTGTCGTCAACATTGTGCCTGGCTACGGGGAGACTGCTGGGGCCGCCCTGACGGGACACATGGATGTCGACAAGATCTCCTTCACTGGCTCGACTGAGGTACAGTTTAGTGCTAACAGAGAGCGGTTGGGGCACCTCGTAGGTCCGGGTTCGAATGGTCTGGTAATGTCTTGGCTAGTTACACCACTTGCGTCACTGTTATTACACCGCTATGACGTGAAATGCCACTCTCTAAACGTCTGTTACTTTGGATAATTCGGTGCAGTTCATTAAAACATTCAAATAGTGCAAGAATAATTTTGAGTAAAAATTCCAATGACAATGATTGGTAGAGTGAAATCTTTTTATCTTTTTATTCTAGAACTTGCGTAGATGTGTAACTTAAATATCACCAACATTATAATTTTGGCATTCTTCCTGAACTGTTTCAATCAAATTAGGATATTATAAAAATATTATAATGTGATACAACCCTGATAATATGATACACGTCTGGTATTCTGTCATAAGCAGTACCGAAGACTCGTGTGCTGGGCCCCGTTGACGGACACTCGGCTGGTTGTAGGTGGGTCGACTCATCATGAAGGCGGCAGGCGAGTCCAATCTGAAGAAGGTCGTTCTGGAGCTCGGCGGCAAGAGTCCGAACATTATCTTCGACGACGCTGACCGTCAGTATTATAAAAGGCACACGACGATGTTCACAACAACACTAATAACATTAAAATAACGATAAATCATACGTATTATTAGTATTATTATTTTAATATAAATGTTATTATTAACAGGAAAAATATGATAATAATTAAATATTTGACATCAAAGATAATTGTTGAAATATTGTTAACATTAATAATAATGATAACGACATCATTAGCAATCGGCTAATGTCCTTCCGTCCTCCACACTGACCACCGTTTCAGTGGATGTGGCGGTGGAGAGCGCTCACATGGCTATCATGACTGACAGTGGTCAGGTGTGCTGCGCTGGCTCGCGGACTTACGTTCAGGCGGGCATCTACGACGAGTTTGTGAAGCGGAGCGCCGAGCGAGCTGCCCGGCGTACCGTCGGCTCTCCATTCGACCCGGCCAACGAGAACGGACCGCAGGTACGGACGGCCCAGACCGCAGAATAGGCCAGCGGTGATTTGGTCTTTAAAGGGAAACAAAAGTCTTGGTCTTATGCCCCTGCACCTACGAGAGTTATTAAAAAATAACATTTTGCAACTATAATTAAGAACATCACGCCATTTGTGTACTAGGAGAAGCTTTTTAAACACACAGCATCTTTATTTTATGGGCTGTGCCATACTGATAGACAACCCTACGTCACGAGTGTCGTAATCTGGCAATATTCGCTCACCAAATGACAACATCTTTGTAAACACTTACTTGTGTACATGTCAATAGGAATGTGGCCATGTTGTTTGATTCCAAACACAACTGATGTAAAGTAGTTTGACCTTTGTTTACTAAACTACAGTAGTTCTTTTTCTGGCAAAATAACGTGTTTGCTTGAGACTTTGCGTTGGTTCTGTGTATGCCAACATATTTGGCATTATTTACTAATCTAGTCCACTTTCTAACATAACATCCCGCTTGATTGAGACTTTGGTTTGGTTGTGCATGTAACGGTCGCGCTGGTTAACATGTCCGCGCCCAGTTAAACGGAGACTTGACCGGATTATCCCGCTTTGAGAAACCTTTCTGAGAAAACATCTAGCGTCATATTCTTGATTGTAGTTACATACGATTAGTTTGTATTAACTCTTTTAGGCGCACAGCACCAAACACATGACTTTGGCTTTATTTTAATAAAAAAAATTTTTGGTGTTGTTACATCACAAATATTGCTCAAAATGTGTGTGTGTGTGTGTGTGTGTGTGTGTGTGTGTGTGTGTGTGTGTGTGTGTGTGTGTGTGTGTGTGCGCGCGCGCGCGCGTGCGTGCGTTCGTGCGTGCATGCGTGTGACTGACTCGAGTTAACGCAAAATAATTGAGGAAATATAGGAATTGCAATAAAAATATTGGAAATATTGGAACGCTGGGCACCTTGTCTTTAGAGTTGTTGGAATAACATTAACAAGTTGACTGTACTTATAGTCGTGGGCCGTCGCGTCGTTGCAGATCGACGAAGTTCAGACGAAGAAGGTTCTGGAGCTGATCGAGTCCGGGAAGACACAGGGAGCGAGGCTGATGTGCGGGGGGAACAGGATCGGGGAGAAAGGATACTTCATTCAACCCACCGTGTTTGCTGACGTCACCGAGGACATGCGCATAGGCAGTGAGGAGGTACGTCTGACGACCGTCTGGAGAATGTGTCGTTAAGGCCCGTTCACACGAACGATCAGTTGTCCGATTGATCGAGCGAAAAAGTGTCGCCCAACCATCGTTTCTTGGAAGCAACACGAAACGATGCCTCCAATTAATTGCTCGTGTAAACGGGCCTTAATAAACAATTAACTCAATGGAAGTGCATTTATTTTCAAAATATAGTTTATCCATGTTTATCTAATTATGAGTGGGAAGTTATTAACGATTACGATTGGTTGTTAGCGAAGTGACCAGTAGGTTGATTCTACCAATCTCAAAGGCTTAAACACATATTTCAGACGGAGTTATTAGACTTAAAGGTCCAAAATGTGATAGTTTTTATTGTAAAAATCATGTTTTATATATATATATATATATATATATATATATATATATATATATATATATATATATATATATATATATATATATATATATATATATATATATATATATATATATATCTGTATCTGTTCTAGCAGCATGACTCCTCAAATGTATCTTATGGTGGCCGATTACAAAGTTGGGGATCCCAAAAACAGGCCAACCAACTCGCACGAGAACACGATTTAATTAGCTTGAACTTGCCTGATGCAGATCTTCGGGCCGGTGCAGTCGATCTTCAAGTTCGAGACAATGGACGAGGTGATCGAGAAGGCCAACAGGACTCAGTACGGCCTCGCGGCTGCCGTCCACACGAAGGACATCGAAAGAGCTTTAACGGTGGCTCACAGTATCCGGGCCGGCACGTTGTGGTTTGTGTTTCCTGACGTTCTTTTTTTAAGAAATACGTGTTTTGTCGTTTTTCCTTGCCCTACTTTGTAATAAAATCCTGCAAAATAAAAAACATGGAGGATTTTAACTTAAATTCTATCACTGAAACAAATGAGATGTTCTTTTAATGTACTTAAAATAATCCAACACAAGACGTCAGCCATTTTAGCATTGACGTATTTAGGGGGCAGGCTATTGATCCACAGCCCCTTTTTGGCTTAATTTTTTTGTATTTAACACCGTATTTTTTGGTCGCGCCGCTACATAGTAGCATAGGTAGCTAGGCTTGCCCCCTTTTGCCTCCCTTTTGCAAGATTCTAGATACGCCATTGCGTTTCAGACACACATTTAAAGGTTACAAATATCTCATTATAAAGGTGATGCCAAACTGTGCTACCTGATAGTCTCCTTTCAGTATGTTCTGTTACCCAATAGTAATTTATTCCGAGGAATTTCCCGAAATGCTTTTGGTGTCGACCACATTCAGGTTTAGTTGTTATTCTATGACTGCGTCGATTGGCACACACACACCCTTCCAAAGGCGTCGTATTTTTGTAATGTAGGACTGAAGAACGCCAGTCCATTGCGTGTTCTTGTGAACACAATACATTTATATGAAACCATTACGTTATCTTCTGGCGTCCTAGTAACGTCATAAGTATGTTGCGTGTCACTGTTGTTGAATTTACAAAGAGTAATTATTACCATCGTTTTTTCGAACATTCCTGCAGGAATACAACTGTATACGTAGAGTTTGCTTCATACATAATTCTATACACCTAAATCAAATATTGCGGATCGGGATAAACTTGCAAAATGTCTCGGAAAATGGAGGTTCTCCTTTAAAATGTCACATAGTGCCAAAACCCAGAAGCAGAAACATAATTGACAACAAGTATATGCTTCATGGTCAAATATTTAATTCTCTCTCGCAGGCTCAATATCTCGGTGTTACAATAACCTCAGATCTTCGGTGAAATAGCTGCCTTCGCAGAAACTTACATGTTCAATCCATCAAAATATAACCTCAATCCTACTTTGCCCTTGTCAGACCCCTCGAGAACAGCAGTACTGTTTGGAATCCCTATGCACATGCACAAATAGATAGGTTAAACATGATTCAACGTCTTGCAGCCCTGTATGTCTTTCATCGTCACCACAATGTGGTGACATACGTTGCTACAGGCATTAGTTAATGGTTCAGTGGGAAAACATTCAAATCAAAACCTTGTTTATGTGAATACTGTCAATAGGAGACAACATTCTTAGCATATCATTCTTTTACTCCAGATGCAATTATCACTGATATCCCCCCCTCGGGCTTTGGAACTCCCCACCTCAACACGTTGTTAGTCTAAACAGTCTGGATGCATTTCAGAGTATCATGCAGACACTTACCCAAGACTTTAGATGCAAAAAAATCTGAACTATATGTAAGTTATTATTTTTGTATTCGCCTATTGGTCTGCCTGTACCCTATGCATGTTGAGGCTAGGCAGAATGTTGGAAGAAGAAGAAGAAGATAAACTTATGATGTTATATTATGATGTGCAGCTTGTCTATCTATATAATGATATTGATAGTGTTATTATTTTGTATAATATTTCAATTATTATGTCAATCTAATCTGAAAACAATGTTGAGCTCAACACATTCTAACTTTAAAAAGCCATTTTAATTGAAATGGAATATACCACCTGCCAACATCATTTCTCTAATTTTGGGTGAAATCCAGCATTTTATTTTTAAAGGTCGTTGATTCTTATTTGTTCTAATTTTACATAATATTTTTTTTCTTTTTTTCTTTCGGCTGTTTGATATAACGTATCGAATATGTTTTAGTTTGGAATTCTCTCCCACTTAGACGGTAATACTGTAGTTTCGTCGTCATTTTAAAACTATATAAAAAATATATTGACAACTGTTATATTGTTACCGACTTCGACATTGGCTATCCCTTTTGTTTTGATCTCTGATTTTAGTTTCCAACGATTTAATCACAAAATAAGATCTTCCTTTTATTATTTATTTATTCATTAGTAGATACAGACTTTAGTTTTTCGACAAGTGTTCTACTTCATGCAACAACAATGTCGCTAACTGCCATGTAGTGGCGCAACAGGTTACATAAAAAATAGAGCCATAAGGCATAACCAATTCCACCTCTCTAAATACGCCACTGCTTTCATTACCATTGTTTTTGGTGCTTTCAGGGTCAACAACTTCTGCTCTGGTCCGGTGCAATGTCCTTTCGGTGGCTATAAGATGTCAGGCAACGGGCGAGAACAGTAAGTAATGCCTACTATGGTCGACAGGGCGATCGCGTCCTGGTCAAGTGATTGTGGACGCCCGACAACCGGTTCTTTGGCATCATTGTACCTCCTTGGATAATGAAAAAATCAAACTTAATCACTTTTGATGTCATGTTTGTTTAGCCTAGAATATGTCAGTCTTTCAGTCGTTATATGCTATTATTTATACTTTCTATAATGTGTACATAACTGTACCTAGGGTGGTTCCGTTGAGAGCAGCTACTTGTTAGCGTTAATTGGAATTTCCCGTACCCTTATTTGACAGATGTCAAACAATAACACCGTCAACTCTTATTACGGAATTGGAAAGCTAATGCCTTATTATGAATCTTTCCAGATTGACGCATTCCAATTACGCTTCCAAATTAGCAATCAAATGGATTAAAATGGTGTTGCTGTAATGTTTTTGGTACACTGTCGTCTAACGAATGATAAATGATGCAATAGTTTGGATGCATACATTAACACGTGACGTGTCAGATGATTAAACAGGGCCTAATCCTTGACGTTACAGTGGAATGGACGGTTTGGCTGAGTACTACGAAACGAAAAGCGTAAGTAAAATTCACGAAACTGGACGATTATTGTATTATAATATTTTTCTATGCGTAATTTAACATCACCTTTCATCTTTCATTGGTCGAACCATGTTGCGGTGCGGTTGGCGTAACTTTGAGATAAACTCACGCGACGTTTCAACTTAAAAACGGTGGAAGTGGAACTAATAATAATATAAAATACTTATATTGCGCTAAAGTCCCCTGGAAACTCAAGCGCATTAAATCATTAAAGGTACAAAGGTTGTTTGTTCGTTAGCGTAAAATCACGTTACATGATATACTAGCCGAGTTGCCCGACGTTGGACGGGATAAAAAGACAGCCACTGTAAGAGCGTGTCACTCCTTGCAATCCCCAGTCACGTTTTGGTAGAGCAATGCAATGACATTTTC
>BSQZ01000112.1:850000-872500 GCA_033239005.1 Lamellibrachia satsuma | reverse complement strand
TCCACGTGGACCAACAATTGATTCGTGCCAAAATACGATTAGCTGTTCTTCCTTATTATTGTATTATATATTTCCTATATATCTCAATAATGTGTTTTCTTTTTGAAGCCGCAAAGTTGCAGTGTTACCCGTCCTAATTATTATTTCCTTTATTTAATGATTGTGTTAAGGATACTATCCTTTTTCCAATCATGCTCTACGGCGTTTCCTTATCGTGAATGTGATTTCTCATACTTAAAATAGGGTCGTCCATATAACTAGACCATTATATATTTGTTTTAAGCTAAACGTAGCACTGAATATTCCAATGCACACTTGGCTCCTACAAGAGGATGTATGGTTTTGAAACTTTGTTAAATGAGACTTTGATTTAGGTGTTCATAGATAGGTATTTCTGTTATCATTTTGACCACCCTTATTAATCTACACACCCACCAATATGTCTGCGCAACGTGGCATACTAACCAAATAGATTCGCTGTACTCTTCAGACATCCGTACTCGCTTTCGCATGTTGTGACGTTTTGCTTGGCGTCAAACGGATCTCCACACTTGGAACACGTGTAACACTTGTATTTCGCTTCACCTTCAAAACAAAACAACCAACATTAGTTTCCGACGACAATGCCCAAGCTATCCGGTTCACGCCACGAAATGCATATGTGTAGAAATACAAGAACTGGTTTCCACGCTTCCCTTTAATTATTGTGTCAATTGCAGAGGCAAATCGAACCGATATCGTTGATATATTCCATACACTCCCCATAAATAACACTGGTATATATGCTTTCTATAATAAATTGTTCCAAGCAAAAACAAAACACAAATATGTTTACAGTATTGCAAAGGACAAATGTAATTGGTTTCTATGTTATACAATAAAAGTGTACACATAAAAGTGTACACAAGCATTTTCTTGTGAAACATGGAAACAAGTTAAAACTGCACATAGTTTGATGTGGAGAAAGACCATAGCTAAAATCTTGTCATTTATTAAATGTAATGTCTATATTTAGATAAAATACAAAATGGATTTCACAATTATCATACAGTGACACTAGTCTTAGAAAATGTTTATTTAGTATCAGTCTTGAACACATTATTGGCTTTCATTATGCTAAAACTCGCTCCTCTTTTCATTTAGCTCAGAGCAAATCAGGTTAGTGAATGTTCAAATCGGTAGTGCTTGAATAGTTGAAAAGACATGCTTACTCGGGATAATCAAAGAGTGAGTATATTTGTACAAAAACCGTTAAAATATTTAATTATCTGGGAAATGGAGAAGGGGTGAATAACCTGTGTACCCAATAACCATATGTCATAGTATATGCTACTGGACTATTTGTTCCCATTTTTTCGTCGAATTTTGAACGGATCTGGTCAAAAACAATTTAATAGTTTGGCCGACTATTTCATCAATACTTAAAAAACATGCATAAACGAGCTACCATGTCATAGTCTATATATACAAGATATATTTGGTTATTCCTTTAACTGGAGCCTCGACTTACCTAGGTTTATGACTGCAACGACGAACACGAGAACGAACATTACACGTAGATCCATAGCTGTGAGAACGAGCAATGCAGACATACAACGATCTAGACTGTACTATTTTACCTTTGAATTGTCAGTTAAGCAGCGACTCCCAAATACGCTATTTATATAGCATACGTCAGGGCAAAACTGAGTCATCCGTTGTCAAGCTGCGTCACATGGCCCCGCCTCCACGAGAAGGTATTGGTTAACTAAATAACAAAAGTTCTTCTCGCTGGAGACTGTCGCGGAGTATGTAATACTACGCACGCGTATGAAAAAACAACGAATCTGGCGAACCGTTGACGCATGGTGTTTAACAAGATTTAACCAGATTTAACAAGATTGCCAACCAAGGCAAAGGTTCACATGGCAAGTGGACAAGGAAGCCATTGGCTTATTGAGATTCTATAATTTACACAGTCTGTAGATAATCTGTTCCAATGAATATTGTCGTTTTCTTATATCCAATCTACACTGACCTTCACTAATTTTTTATGACCTCTAGTGTTCGAGGGTCCTACTTATACGAACGTCGTTTAGAGACAATCCCTGTAGCTATGCGTGTATTGCAGAAATAGTGCGTTCAACATGTTTTTTCTTACGTTTTTTTACCTTTAAGAATTGCATTTTTATACCCATATAAATATCAGTACGATCGAACCGTCAAGCGTCAAGGTTTCATGTGGAACCAAAACTTTTTTTGATGATGATGGTTTTATTATAGTAACTGTGGTACAATACGTACACTGATACGATACGTACAAACATTGTCGTAGTTCCTATAATGAGGGCTTAAAGCCACATGTGGCTGATTTTCCCTCTCAATACATGTAATACATATATAATTCTATAGTGGTAGTAGAATAAATTGGGTTATTAAAGAGTTGGTAGGTGTGCGCTCTGTATGGGGCTGACATAATGAAACGAATTCCATACTTTTATAATTTGATTAAAGAACTACAATATGTGTTACATGCTCCTCCCCACACTTCGACACAATACATGTTACATGCTCCTCCCCACACTTCAATACAATACGTGCTACATGCTCCTCCCCACACTTCAATACAATACGTGTTACATGCTCCTCCCCACACTTCAATACAATAGGTGTTACATGCTCCTCCCCACACTTCTATACAACATGTGTTACATGCTCCTCCCCACACTTCAATACAATATGTGTTACATGCTCCTCCCCACACTTCAATACAATATGTGTTACATGCTCCTCCCCAAACTTCAATACAATATGTGTTACATGCTCCTCCACACTCTTCAATACAATACGTGTTACATGCTCCTCCCCACACTTCAATACAATACGTGATCTAGCTTTACTTATAATTCAAACAGATTTAACTATTTTACTTTTTATGTACTGTATATGAAGAGACCAATTCAGACTAGAATTTATTACAATTCCTAGGAACTTTGTGCTTTCTACATGGGTAATTTGTAGGCAGTCAATAAAGATATTAGTTGGATTGGAGACCTTGATTAATTGGATTGGAGTTCTTGATTAATAAAAGTTTACAACTCGTCAAAGGTTTTGCCAATGACAAAACCATTTGTCTAGTCTGCAAATGGAATAGGACAGAGGATATTTCATACGTAACAACATCATTAATATAAATCAAGAATAATAGTGGCCCTATTATTGATCCCAGTGGAACTCCACAGCATATAGGCGGGAAATGCGAGTTTACACCGTCAGATAAAACATTCTGCCTTCTATTAAACTAATAACTTCCAAGCCATGCAAGCCCTTTCCTTCTAATAGCATAATGTTCTAGTTTATTAAGTAATATTTTATGATAAACTGTGTCGAAAGCTTTACTAGAAAAACTCCTAGTACGTAATCACCATTATTTATATGTAGCAATTTTATCGACTAGTTGCACAAAAGCCATGATTGCAGAATACTTCTTAAAACCAAATCGGTAATCACATAAAATAATAATAATAATGAAAAGACTTCTTTGGCGCCAATATCCTCGGAAAATCCGAGCTCAGTGGCGCAACAAAAACAAAGGATTAGGCATTCTCGTAACCATATACAATGCAAAAAGTCGTCAACCGATGGATGGAGGTGCCAAGTAGCTAAGGAGGATAGGCCATTTTGAAAAGATAGGTTTGACATAATGAAACGAATTCCATACTTTCATAATTTGATTAAAGAACTACAATATGTGTTACATGCTCCTCCCCACACTTCGACACAATACATGTTACATGCTCCTCCCCACACTTCAATACAATACGTGTTACATGCTCCTCCCCACACTTCAATAAAATATGTGTTACATGCTCTTCCCCACACTTCAATACAATACATGTCACATGCTCCTACCCACACATCTATACAATATGTGTTACATGCTCCTCCCCACATTTCAATACAATACATGTTACATGCTCCTACCCACACGTCAATACAATATGTGTTACATGCTCCTCCCCACATTTCAATACAATACGTGCTACATGCTCCTTCCCACACTTCAATACAATACGTGTTACATGCTCCTACCCACACGTCAATACAATATGTGTTACATGCTCCTCCCCACATTTCAATACAGTACGTGTTACATGCTCCTACCCACACGTCAATACAATATGTGTTACATGCTCCTCCCCACATTTCAATACAATACGTGCTACATGCTCCTTCCCACACTTCAATGCAATACGTGTTACATGCTCCTCCCCACACTTCAATACAATATGTGTTACATGGTCCTCCCCACACTTCAATACAATATGTGTTACATGCTCCTCCCCACACTTCAATACAATATGTGTTACATGCTCCTCCCCACACTTCAATACAATACGTGCTACATGCTCCTCCCCACACTTCAATACAATATGTGTTACATGCTCCTCCCCACACTTCAATACAATACGTGTTACATGGTCCTCCCCACACTTCAATACAATATGTGTTACATGCTCCTCCCCACACTTCAATACAATATGTGTTACATGCTCCTCCCCACACTTCAATACATTCCGTTAGGTACGGATATATAAAGGTATAGTATAATGTCACATGGGACGATCTACTCAGCTTTTTTTCTAGCTTTACTTATAATTCAAACATATTTAACTATTTTACTTTTTATGTACTGTATATGAAGAGACCAATTCAGACTAGAATTTATTACAATTCCTAGGAACTTTGTGCTTTCTACATGGGTAATTTGTAGGCAGTCAATAAAGATATTAGTTGGATTGGAGACCTTGATTAATTGGATTGGAGTTCTTGATTAATAACAGTTTACAACTCGTCAAAGGTTTTGCCAATGACAAAAACATTTGTCTAGTCTGCAAATGGAATAGGACAGAGGATATTTTATGCGTAACAACATCATTAATATAAATCAAGAATAATAGTGGCCCTATTATTGATCCCAGTGGAACTCCACAGCATATAGACGGGAAATGCGAGTTTACACCGTCAGATAAAACATTCTGCCTTCTATTAAACTAATAACTTTCAAGCCATGCAAGCCCTTTCCTTCTAATAGCATAATGTTCTAGTTTATTAAGTAATATTTTATGATAAACTGTGTCGAAAGCTTTACTAGAAAAACTCCTAGTACGTAATCACCATTATTTATATGTAGCAATTTTATCGACTAGTTGCACAAAAGCCATGATTGCAGAATACTTCTTAAAACCAAATTGGTAATCACATAAAATAATAATAATAATGAAAAGACTTCTTTGGCGCCAATATCCTCGGAAAATCCGAGCTCAGTGGCGCAACAAAACCAAAGGATTAGGCATTCTCGTAACCATATACAATGCAAAAAGTCGTCAACCGATGGATGGAGGTGCCAAGTAGCTAAGGAGGATAGACCATTTTGAAAAGATAGGTTTGACATAATGAAACGAATTCCATACTTTCATAATTTGATTAAAGAACTACAATACGTGTTACATGCTCCTCCCCACACTTCGACACAATACATGTTACATGCTCCTCCCCACACTTCAATACAATACGTGTTACATGCTCCTCCCCACACTTCAATAAAATATGTGTTACATGCTCTTCCCCACACTTCAATACAATACATGTCACATGCTCCTCCCCACACGTCAATACAATATGTGTTACATGCTCCTCCCCACATTTCAATAAAATACGTGCTACATGCTCCTTCCCACACTTCAATGCAATATGTGTTACATGCTCCTCCCCACATTTCAATACAATACATGTTACATGCTCCTACCCACACATCTATACAATATGTGTTACATGCTCCTCCCCACATTTCAATACAATACATGTTACATGCTCCTACCCACACGTCAATACAATATGTGTTACATGCTCCTCCCCACATTTCAATAAAATACGTGCTACATGCTCCTTCCCACACTTCTATGCAATACGTGTTACATGCTCCTCCCCACACTTCAATACAATATGTGTTACATGGTCCTCCCCACACTTCAATACATTCCGTTAGATACGGATATATAAAGGTATAGTATAATGTCACATGGGACGATCTACTCAGCTTTTTTTCTAGCTTTACTTATAATTCAAACATATTTAACTATTTTACTTTTTATGTACTGTATATGAAGAGACCAATTCAGACTAGAATTTATTACAATTCCTAGGAACTTTGTGCTTTCTACATGGGTAATTTGTAGGCAGTCAATAAAGATATTAGTTGGATTGGAGACCCTGATTAATTGGATTGGAGTTCTTGATTAATAACAGTTTACAACTCGTCAAAGGTTTTGCCAATGACAAAAACATTTGTCTAGTCTGCAAATGGAATAGGACAGAGGATATTTTATGCGTAACAACATCATTAATATAAATCAAGAATAATAGTGGCCCTATTATTGATCCCAGTGGAACTCCACAGCATATAGGCGGGAAGTGCGATTTTACACCGTCAGATAAAACATTCTGCCTTCTATTAAACTAATAACTTTCAAGCCATGCAAGCCCTTTCTTTCTAATAGCATAATGTTCTAGTTTATTAAGTAATATTTTATGATCAACTGTGTCGAAAGCTTTAATAGAAAAACTCCTAGTACGTAATCACCATTATTTATATGTAGCAATTTTATCGACTAGTTGCACAAGAGCCATGATTGCATAATACTTCTTAAAACCAAATTGGTAATCACATAAAATAATAATGAAAAGACTTCTTTGGTGCCAATATCCTCGGAAAATCCGAGCTCAGTGGCGCAACAAAACCAAAGGATTAGGCATTCTCGTAACCATATACAATGCAAAAAATCGTCATCTGATGGATGGAGGTGCCAAGAAGCTAAGGAGGATAGGCCATTTTGAAAAGATAGGTTTTCAGATTACGGCGAAATGAAGCTATATTTCTTGCCGATTTTACGCTGTCGGGGAGTGAATTCCACAGAGTTGGTGCGGCAACCGAGAAAGCTCGAGTTCCAGCGTTTGTCTTAACTCTGGGAACAGAAAGTAAACCAGAACCAGACGACCGAAGTTGTCTGGGCTGTCTTGCTGGAGTGAGCATTGAATGTAAATATGCAGGTTGTTTGGTTGAAAGGACTTGATAGGTAATTGTACAGATCTTAAAAATAATGCGATATCGCACAGGGAGCCAATGCAATGATTTTAGAAATGGCACTGAGTGAGAGAAACGAGGAGATCGTGTAACTACCCTAGCCAGACAATTTTGGACACGTTGAAGTTTTGTAATATCCTTAATAGCAATATTTATGAAGGAGTGAATTGCAGTAATCAAGTCTGCTACTAACAAGAGCTGTTGCAATAGTTTAAGCAACAGAAAGTGACATATACCGGCGAATACGGCGAAGATCACGTATATGATAAAAACAGCAACGACACGTTTGAAAAATATGTTGTCTAAAGTAGAAATTCTTATCAAAAGTGACTCCCAAATCGCTGAGGCTGCTGGTGTGATAGTTTGATTCAGGTTACATGTCGGGAAAAAACCATCAAGTTTGCCACACTGCTTTGGAGTACCAATGATGAGAAATTCAATTTTGTCGGCGTTTAACTTTAATTTGCTTTCAGTCATCCAGAGGAAGATATCCTGGAGACAATCGCTGAGCTGATTTAGGGAGCGATATGTATCCGAGGTAGCCAAAGAAATGTAGATCTGTGTATCATCTGCGTAAAGGTGGTGGTCCAAATTATGATTTTGGATAACAGAGCTGAGTGGCGTAGTGGAAAGAGTGAACGGCAAAGGCCCCAGAACAGAACCCTGGGGGACACCACACGAAGTGGGGAGTGCGGCCGAGAAGCAGTTTGCAATCTTTATGGTTTGGTGTCTGCCAGTTAGGTATGATAAAAACCAGTTCAGAGCTGTGCCAGATATGCCATACCACAATGATAAGCGTTTAATAAGGATGCCGTGATCTATGGTGTCAAAGGCGGCAGACATATCCAGCAAGGTAAGTGGTGTTACTTTTCCTTTGTCAATGTTTAAGGTAACGTCATTGTGTACTTTTAAGAGAGCAGTTTCTGTAGAATGAAACACTTTGTAAGCTGATTGTGACACATTAGATAAGGAATTTGAGCTGACGTGAGACCTTAGACGTTTTGCTAAGACTTTCTCAAGTATAGCTGAGATTGGAAACAGGTATATAACTGTTTAGATCTTCTTTAGACAAAGATGTCTTCTTAAGAAGTGGGTTGACATGGGCGTGTTTGAAATCATCCGGAAACAAGCCAGAACACAGTGATGCATTTATAATATCCGTTATCGGTTTGAGCAATGTATCAATACAAGATTTCTACAGTATCGTTGGTAGTGGATCAAGCTCACAGAACTTATTTGGGGAAGACATAATTATTTTCTTCACTTCATCAGCTGTGGTAGGTTCAAATGATACAAGTAAAGAATTTACTCATGGAGAGGCCACGTTTACAGTATTAAAGTATGATCTGGGAAAGCAGAATGGATAAGACTGATTTTGCCATTGAAATTACTAGAGAACGAGTCACATAGAGACTTGATTGAAACATGATTAGGAAGAGATGGAGCAGGCCGCCTGTGTAGAATTTGATTTATGCAGTTCCATAGCTGACATGGACTTTCAGAGTTATTTGAGACCATATTTGTGTAATAATCCGATTTAGCTTTGGCCATTTGTCTGTTGCAGTAGTGACAGTGTTTTGAATAACGCGACCTGTCCAAAGACGAGCGTGATTTGCGCCATACGCTCAAGATAAATGGATAAATAATATGTTTGTTTATAAACATCGTTAATCTACTGTACATTAATCTGTCTAGAACTTATGAGAAAACAGGCAGAATCGATATTGAAGGGTAGTTATTTATGATTGTCTTGTTACCTCCTTTGTATGTCGGGGTAACTTTAGCGACTTTCACGTCGTCTGGAAAATACCTTTAGCTTCAGTTAGAATAATGCTTGCTAAACTCTGAATAGAAGGTAGAATATGCGTTATTTAGGTCGTCAAGCTCAGAATTAACTATGATTCGAATGAATCCATTAAGAACATCCATTATTACAATGGAAGGACCACACATTACACATCCTGTGTCAGAGTGTTGTGGGACTTACACAGGAACGAAACCACACTGTTGCAACGATATATTCGTTTCTCTAGACGTGGTCGCGATATTCATTTTGTTTGTATTGTTTTCTTTTTGTTGGTGGTAGTCGGAATGGTGTTCTCTGTTAAATATTCAGTCGGTAAAATCATCTCGATCCTAACATATATGAAAAAAAAATTCCATGTGTTCTGATAGCAGCAATATGTTGTCGATCAGTCATACTCATTAAACTATGAACATGTATTAACGATATTCATTAAACATTCGTTGCAGGTAATCGCATTGGTTCGGATGGTAAGGCAGAGACAAAGAAAAACGTTAAGGTTTATCGACATACCATGGGGAATTTATTCGGACTTAGTCACGGACATATCTTTTTTAAGACCCCAAATCGTCTACTCTATGTTACCAAAACATGAAGACTATATAAGCTATTTTTGACACATTACAAATCAAGATGTACCAATGGTTCAGGCATACCAGGCATACCTAAATTTTCGCTACTTTTCGCCATTATAAGTAAACAATAATAACAATATGCACAACAAGTAAACAATAATAACAATATGCACAACAAGTAAACAATAATAACAATATGCACAACAAGTAAACAATAATAACAATATGCACAACAAGTAAACAATAATAATAATATGCACAACATGCACAATTATTACCGAATGTATGAATTATTAATCATTTTGTGCGTAAAAACACATTTCTTTAATCTTTTCCGACGCTCGAATGTGCAGATTTTAATTACTTCAGATGGCATCTTCTTATATATATATATATATATATATATATATATATATATATATATATATAATATATATATATATATATATATATATATATATATATATATATATATAACATATATATATATACATATATATATATATATATATATATATATATATATATATATATATATACATATCTATATATCTATATATATATATATATATATATATATATATATATATATGATATATATATATATATATATATATATATATATATATATATATATATATATATATATATATATAATATATATATATATATATATATATATATATATATATCACGACATATGAGCACACATCGGAAAAGATGATGAAATGGGTTTTCACATTGACGTATTCAACATATAACTATGCCATGTGTTTGGTTGCTGGTTGCTGTACATGTTACATATTAAGTATCGCGAGAATTAGCAAAAATAACGTTGGCCCGGATTTAGGACAAGTGGCACATTTTATAGTTGACTTTAGTTTAACTTGTAATGTTGGTGATGACGTTGTTCCTATCTTAGACATGGCAATTTTAATTGGTAGTAAAATTGCTATACGGATGCACAAACTTGAAGAATGCAGTTTTTACACCAAAACCACACAACTACTGCAATATAATTTGCTGGAATAGTAATATCGCCATTGTATTTTATTTTAACTAGTAGTTTCAGGTTTTTTTTAATAATTTGTGCTAACAATACAATAGATATGTAATTTGGAAAATGAATAGGCTACTGTAACTGCTACATGGCTGTAGGCAATTGGAATATACGAGACTTATCAGACGTATCGACACGGATGTATTGCGTGTTGTAGCGAAATAGATTTAAATGTTGTGATTTTGCTAATTAACGTACTTTGCCGAATTTATTTTTAACTTCGTGCTACAAATGATGTAAGTTGACTTCATACCATTAAACAAACAAAACATATCGCCACACATTGTGCACTAGATTAACATTTATGTGAGACGCACAGAACAAATTTTAAACCTTAAAATTCCCCACCCCAGTAATTTTTAAGTTTGACGAATATAGGGTAAATGCGGGTAAGAGCACTCAACCGATAAGAGCCCGCCCAGCCTATTAGGCGGCTGACCGTCCAAGAGCGCGCTTTTGAAGAATTTGACTAAACAGTCAATAACCATTATAATTATTAACCTTTTTCGGTAAAACCAATTCTAATATAAACATGAATAAATGTTCTTCGCGTCACGCGAATTTTGTACGTTTTGTACGTTATATTGTGTAACTTTTATGCGTAGTTGAAGGTTAAGTGTGCGATCTTATCCGCATTCCTCCTACATATATTGACGTATCCTTATAGTGTTTCACGCACATTTTTGCATACTCGCCCACGTACACACACAAGGCAGTTCACATGACTGTAATGTCGATATAATTTGTGTTGACACTTTTCGTAGGAGCTGCCGCCAATGTTTGTATTCCTGTATCAACAGTAAATGCACTTGAAAAGGGATCCAATTCCTAAATGTGGTTACCCACATCGACCGAATGTTGTGTGCTATCTAACATAGAGCCTTTATTACACTAATTTGTTCTGCACACGATAATTACCAGACCAAAAGTGGTCACCTGTGAGTACATGTATGATGAATAGACGTTTGTCAACGCTACCACTTGGACACATATCTGATGACATGTCACCTGTGTGTCACACTTTCACCTTTCGATCACGGGGAAATGAGTCTCCTCGGCGTTGGGGATTTAGTTGCTATTTCGATCGTACAACGTCCGATATTAGTGTCTGTAAAGCCGTTGCAACGGGTGGAGGCCTGACGTGTAGTGGGCCTACTTAGATCAACATATGTTAACACATTTCATTCTGACAAATTCAGCATTTGTATATCTATACCAAAAAGGTAGGATACATAAGCGGTGTAGTCAGAATGAATAAACCATACCAAATTAAATGCATTAGTAAGGATAAATAAAAAAACGTATAAAATAACGCACGCATGCACACATACACACGCACACACACAAACACAGTTTTTTTACAGTGTCTGATTTAATTATTAAGTACATGAGTGTGTTTTGAGCTCGTTCATTTTAGTGTTCGGTGCAAGTTAATAATTTGAAGCGCCATTTAGCTGTCACACATTGAGTTGATATCTCACCGCCCTAAGATTTAAATGCAGTATTCTACAAGAAGCTTGTGCGAGGTGAACAAAATCCAATTCAGCATACACACATCGAGTGAAAGGTCCCGCATAAATATATACTGTGTATGATGATACTAAGCAAGAATTACACACAAAAGAGTAAAATAGAGACCGTACAAGTTCTCCTGACCAAACAAAGGGTGACATCCACATACGTCCACCAAATTAGTCACCAACGGTTCGTGAGATGCGACCATTTGAATATTCTGAAGCAACTGTTGAACTTTCTCAAACACTGATGTACTGTTTGCGCGTTTTGGCAGTGTCCCATTCCGTACTGATCATAATCAGATTATCCAGTCTGTTCTGGCTCATTGTGGATCGGTGCTGATCTTTGATCAGTTTCAACTTGGAACAAGACCTCTCCGATCGATGGTTATTAATTACCAAAGTCATATAGCATATCAGTTTCATGGTCAAACGGTTAGGTTCATTAGACGTTAATTTGTGGAGAATGTCGTCTTCTGTGAAGGTAGCGTCATATGACGTTGGTGTTTCCGCCTGTATTTCCATCACGTCTTAACTGTGTTAGTATTACGCCTGTGTTACTGCGATCATGCTTCACAGTAACAGACCGTTCACAAGTGTCGAAATTTACATATCAGTACAAAGCGTACGGAGGGGGGGAGTGGTTCAAAGCGCGCGTACTATTTTTTTATTTCGAAATATGACCACCTTGGCGTCATGCAGTCCCGCGTGGTGAGAACTGTTACAGAAATACTACTGTTTGTAATCGTACAAGATTCAAAATCAAATGCGAGTGGCCGTTTCAGTAGGATGTACACATCAATAAAATTTCAGTCAAACCAACAGTGCCAGTGTCCTCCCGAGCATCAGCTCGCTATACATTTGTATCAGTTACAATCGGCTTCTTTCTAAGTGTTAATGCCCTTATGAATTGTCAGATTTCAGGCGCTTCGTTTTTTCATCCGACAGTAAATGTTGCTACGAACAAACACTCACGAGCCTCTGTTGTCGCTGGGGAACCAGTTCATGTTTCTGCCCACAGGAGTAGTATAAGCGCTGCTGTGGATACTGATATTAATCTTTTGAAATCATGATTATCTCCATTATTCATAGTTCAATCTCATCGGCATAAAATGACTCCTAGATTTATCATGCAGTTATTGCAAAACGTCAACAGTATACAGCACAAAGCATATTAATGCAGTACTATATGTACTGCTTTTAAATTGAGCTTATGCATTTTCCCGGCGACGTGGAACTGTAATAGGCTGTCATTTAAGTGTGTTAGCAGGTCCTAACTTGAGACTTGAGAAACATAACTTGTGGTCATAAAGGTGCTGCCGCCTAGTGATTATCCTAGTGGACACATTCCACTTCAACCAGTCTCGCTTAGCCCAACGTTTACTTGCCTTCGTGAGCTCCCCGAGAAAGCCCTTCTATTTACGAAGCTCCTTAAGATGGCGCCACCATTTGTCGCTCTCACAACCGCCTCGTTCCAAAGAGTAGGTTCCATTTTGACGGAACCCGGATTACTATCTGGGTAAATATCCAGGGACTTTCATTTTAGCTCATCAGTTATGAGTACCATTTTATGAACGTATACAATGCAAACGAAACAGGTTTAAATTTATATTGAAACAATACCATACATTTAACACTATGTTCGTTTCGTATAATACCTCCACCGGCGTTCGCGTATCGGCGCCACTGTCGAGGAGTGGAAGCTCGCCACGGCCTCATCTCGCACGAACGGGCCTGAGCACGAAGGCAACTACCGACTGTCCATCAGCTGACTGTCCAGCAAACGGCAATAGCTGGACAAACGAAACTAAATCAACTGAACGGAAATATAGCGCCGCCATTAATCGATCAGCAGATTAGCGGAATGGTTGGTTAATCACAAACTGTCAAGTGAAAAGCTGGATATTTGGCGGGAATGTTTATATTGTAAAAGGTTCATTGCTGCTGTGTGGTCACATTTGTTATGCGTTTTAATGGACTAAGAAACACGCCGTCCACTTGTTACGCATGGGAACCCCCAAGAGATTTGAGGCGGTCCTTTGTGAGGTGCATAAATATCAACTTGGCCTAACAGGATTAATCCAGGACATTTGTTTTCTTAAGGTAGTAACAAACCGAGGGACCACAGCTTAAAGCTAAGGAGGAAATACTCTCACACCTAGATTCGTAAATTCTTCTTCACAACGTACTGCATTAATATGATTGTCGGAACAAACTTCCCGAAGAAGTCGTGAGAGCATCACTGAAGACATTCAAGAAGAAATTGATATATCTATCTATACAACCCTATTCCACCAAGTGTTCCAACTAAAGTACAACAGTTTCTAAATGTGCGCAATCGCAGCCATAACATCACTTAATGATCGAACAAGACGAAATGTTCTTATCACATGACGTTGTGTCTCTCTTCACCAACGCCCCGATCAACGACACTGGAAATCATCAAGAAACAACTTGAAGCTGACACAAAACTGAAACTACAGACACATCTAAATGTGGATGACATAATGGAGCTGCTGAAGTTCGTCGTCATAACTACATATTTTAGCTTCATGGGACCATTTATCAGCTGAAGTTTTGCAGAGCAATGGGAAGTCCGGTGTCACCTGTAATCGCTAATCTATTCATGGAATGGCTGGAACAGTAAGCTATTCTCACAGCACCAATAACATGCAAACCGAAATTATGGAACAGATGTGTGGATGATGTGATGGAAGTAGTGAGGAAGTGATGTGAACAAGAAGTAAGAGAGCATCTCAACAGCTTAGACACCACAGGCTCCATTAAGTTCACGTATGAAGATGTGTGGATGATGTGATGGAAGTAGTGAGTAAGGGATGTGAACAAGAAGTAAGAGAGCATCTCAACAGCTTAGACACCACAGGCTCCATTAAGTTCACGTATGAAGATGTGTGGATGATGTGATGGAAGTAGTGAGTAAGGGATGTGAACAAGAAGTAAGAGAGCATCTCAACAGCATAGACACCACAGGCTCCATTAAGTTCACGTATGAAGATGTGTGGATGATGTGATGGAAGTAGTGTGTAAGGGATGTGAACAAGAAGTAAGAGAGCATCTCAACAGCTTAGACACCACAGGCTCCATTAAGTTCACGTATGAAGATGTGTGGATGATGTGATGGAAGTAGTGAGGAAGTGATGTGAACAAGAAGTAAGAGAGCATCTCAACAGCTTAGACACCACAGGCTCCATTAAGTTCACGTATGAAGATGTGTGGATGATGTGATGGAAGTAGTGAGGAAGTGATGTGAACAAGAAGTAAGAGAGCATCTCAACAGCTTAGACACCACAGGCTCCATTAAGTTCACGTATGAAGATGTGTGGATGATGTGATGGAAGTAGTGAGGAAGTGATGTGAACAAGAAGTAAGAGAGCATCTCAACAGCTTAGACACCACAGGCTCCATTAAGTTCACGTATGAAGATGTGTGGATGATGTGATGGAAGTAGTGAGGAAGGGATGTGAAAAAGAAGTAAGAGAGCATCTCAACAGCATAGACACCACAGGCTCCATTATGTTCACGTATGAAGAAGAGAACAACAACAACTCCTGACAATCCTGAACACACTTATGATACGACAAGAAGATGGAACAGGGAAACTCCTAGTGTATCGGAAGAAGACGCATACAGACCGATATTTGAACTTCACGTCTCATTATCCGTTACACCAGAAACTAGGGGTCTTAAAACCTTACCGGATAGATGCAACAACATCGTACCCTTACCGGATAGATGCAACAACATCGTACCAGAGCCAGAAGACAGAGAGAAAGAGGTGGAGCACATCACCAAGGCACTAGAAAGATGTGGGTACCCAAGTTGGACCATAAAGAAAGTGAAAGAACAGCAATCTCAGAAGGAAAAAACAAAGAAAAGAACACAGAGAAATCTAAAGGTATGGTCATACTCCCGTATGTCAAAGGAATAACAGAACTTATACAGCGGATTTAAAACACCATGAGATCGCTACATCGGTTAGGCCTCATCAAAACATCAGGAGAATACTGGTGCATCCAAAGGAATGCTGGAAGATATAAAAAGACAAATTGTGTATACCGGATCCCTTGTAAGAGCTGTAACCACACATATATCGGCGAAACAGGGAGAATATTTGGAACGATACTAGAAAAACACAAGAAGGAGGTTGAAAACATTAAAACCAGACGATTTACCAGGGAACAGAAGAGAGTGTCAACAGTGATAGAGCATAAATCTGCAATAACAGACCACGCAGACAGAAACAGTTGCACCAGAGACTGGGAGGAGGCAAACGTGATTGACAGTAACGTGAGTGTAACAGCAACGCAAGATGGATCAAAGAGGCCATATGGATAAGACTCAACGCCAGTCATGAACCGAGACGAGGGGGTATAGACTGAGTCATACATGGGACGGCCTGCTTACCACGACAACAGGCGAGCAGATGCAGAACTTGCCGTCACATAATTCCTGATGAAGGCTGCCGATGGCAGTCGAAACGTTTGTTGTTGTTGAAGCAAATCGTATTTAAATCAGTTAATACACTAAATGCAATGTCTTTATATCCTCGTAAAACCCAAGCACAGTAGCGCGCCAAAACATTTGACCGCAGAGCTGAAGCGCGAAGAAAGCTACTACGTTACCAAAATCATCATAAGTTGTACGTAAAACACGTTAGAAATTGTTTTATTCAGCATACATGTACTCGTGTACATGTTTTTAAATACTCATAGTCTTACTCATATAATTTATGGGTCATGTAATCGTACTCATACTTGTACGCATACTCAATGTACTCAGATTTTGCGAGTTCACTACGAGTACATCTGAGTACTTTCTTAATATACGCTGCAAAAAATGTATTTATTTGTATTTAACAAAATTAAACTTTCCTGAAGTATTTGAATGTTCAACTATTTTTTAAATACTTTGTTATTTCTGATTGATTACCCCTCTTACCATCCCTACACATAGTACACCCTTATTCTCCAATAACCATGATTATGATACCCAAAAAAGCCAACAGTCAGCATCTTTTCCCATTCAGAAACACTGTTAAGTAAACAGTTGTAGGCTACCAATTCATGCCATTTATCCTTTTGTATAATTAATCCACTAGGATGTCCATAAAGGGCCATTCATCAGTTACCTTCCAGTTAGCCATGAAATGCCCTTGATGCAGTCAGGAGACTATGCCACTTGGCACTGGCTGACAGTGCTAACAAAGAAGTGCTAGCTAATTCTTTCTCTATAGAAGTAAGGTGACTCGTGTCAGACTGCCTCATACACCTATATAATCTGGTGCCAACAGTCTGGCTAAAAAGTACAAAGGGGATGTTGAGCCTGTTGTATTGCCATGTGCTTACCCTCTCAACAACCAGTAGTCTAAGGTAAAACATATGAATTGCAAACTTCTAATATAAACAGATTGCAAATTGCAACACTGACTTTGTGTGCCAAAAGAAGACACATTGAACTTATGTATAAGAATGTAAATTGGACTCATGTGGTCATTATTTAATTAAATAATTTAATTGAAGTGAATGTTGTTATTGATGAAATAAAGAGTTTTCTTCATAAAACTGTCATTGTATGTTCACCTGTTGATGAGTTATATAAATTAGATTAATTAATATTTTTTAGTTTAAGTTACATTATTACTTAATATTTATACAATATGTACTCGTACTCGTACTCATCCATCATCAATGTACTCGTACTTATACGATTGAAAATGTACTTAGCACCAGGTCTGGGATATACCCTCTGTGACTTAGCTGCAATTACATATTTAAGTGTTCTTATCATCCTAGGAGTTGGATTGAATATTTAACATCAATAAGTACGCATCTTCTACAAGAAACAATATGTTGCAATGTTTATTTCATCCCAGTAAATACACAATTCGTCAGAGGAATAGTTGAAAGTGTGGTGAGATGCTCGGTGAGGATCGGCATATGTGGATATAGTGTCAACATCACGTAGTTGCGTTTCCGCAAACAACATGTACTGATTACTGATCTATAAATTGTTCACAATAAACTTTGAACTCAGTTTTATTTAAGCTCCTCTGTGCCAAACCGATACGATACTGACTTATACCCGTCCTCGGGGGGAGAAAATTCGTTTAACTACAACACTTTTCAGAAATCATCCCAGAAATCCCATGACGACGGGTCTGTGCTTAGAATGTTTAATATTGTTAACATGTGCTTCCGTGATCATCTCTGATACTCTTATTAGGCTATTGTGTGGTCTAAAAGTCCTTTCCGCTCGTTTTATTTTTCGCAAAAATTAAATCGTATCTTATATCCAATATTGCATGCTCGTTCGTTTTGTGCAAATGTCTCATTTAGCTCAGTTACCTGACCTAGCGAACAAAGTCAATCATTTAGATGATTTTAGCAAAAGTACGAAGTCTTTTATTTAATCGACTGCGGATATTTCAATTAAACTATTATAGTTTAATATTAACATGAACGACCCTGATATGCGATGGGCTCAACGAGGTGAGGAGTTCGCTTTAAATTCCTTTCAACACGCCGCCTTTATTTGTGTGACATGTAACGCTGGAAATGTTGCAGTGAAATGGTGCATGAGATCACCAGAAAACATCATCTCGACGTTATCCGCTGGATGAATCATCAACGTTGTCCGCTAATGACTGTGTCTGTCAATTATACGTAAGCAGTAGTTGCTGTGCTCTTCTTGAATAAGCGCGCACTTGAAGACGCGTGACGTATAATTACCGGTAGTTTTGTGACCTACCGTGCCAACGTTCTGCTTAGAAAGGTGCCAGCCGAACGCAGTTATTACAGGGATCAATAGCATCTCTTCAGGATACCTTGAAAGCAGGACGTGGCACACGCTAGCCTGTCGTTAAGGTGAAGAGCAGGCCTGGACTTGATTCCAATTAATATATTTCGAATCCAGCACACTTTTGTAATCCGACTCCGATTTCACCATTACAATTCCGAGTCCACAAAATATGACATTATGGTATTATTGGAGTGTATGTTTTATTAGCATTTCTATTGAAACAGTGTACGACAGTGTACTGTTTGTCTGTAATCTATACCTGAAGATAGTACACACCTCGTCACAGTGCATTATTGCATTTACTCTAAATGCATATATAATATACATCTCATAACAATGGTACTACGTGTCTTTATTCTAAATGTGGTAGTCGTACACATCTCGGCACAGTGTGGTATTTGTGTGTTTTTTTAAATGTAAAGATAGTATGCAACTCATCACAATGTATTACATGTATATGGTCTAAATGTAAAGCATATAGTGTGGTAGTTGTTCGTATTCTAAATGTAAAGATAGTGTAAAACTCGTCACAGTGTATGTTCTGCCTGTATTCTAAATGTAAAGATGGCGCAGTTCTCGTCTCAATCAATCTCATTAGTAGAATATATGCCATGCAGAATGAACCGTGTTCACGACGTTATCATTGGTGATAACATATACCTTGTCCGAACACCGCTTCCTGTAAGATCTGGTGAATGTTCCCAGCCGTGTGTTAACTTGTGAAATTCCTGCAGCAGTCCACAATCATGGTCTCCAAAGTGAAGCCGTTTCTGAAGTGGCCGATAGATTAGCGCCTGTCAAGTCTCAACCACACGTCTACAGTCAGATACACACATCAGTAGTCTGCAGCATCCTGTGTTTCAAGGTTGAACGCACAATCTCAGCACGCCGAATCAGCAGAGTGCATTTCAGATGTTTGCGACTGGGCATGCCAACACCGACAATGCCTAATGCATCATTTCACGACACACTGGGCTTTGAACAACAGTCCATCCATACACGGCTACAGGTTGTAGGGAGTCAGCTACGCCATTGCTATTGTGCACACTGCCCGCTCGGCACCGCGCGCCACGAACCGACCGGGAAGCAGCCCCGGTCTCCGCCTTCTGCCATCAGAGAGGAGGGAGTTAGCTTACAAATAAAGACCACCACACTGTGAGTCCACGACGTGCTACATATCAACCCCATTGTGTGATGTTTTACTTACCCTGTCATAGACACCAGGTAGACGAAACAAACGAGTTTTAGCGCCCCATTCAAACGACACGGGCAATATGGCGTGAATGACTTTACCTAAACGTCAAGCGTCAAAACAGCAGCAGGTTAATTCGAGCCCCGGTCCTCCCGATAGGTAGGCCGGCGCCAAGACGTGTTACCGCGGAAGGTTACGCAGTTTCCTTCTCTCGCACGAAGTCGAAGCTGCCGTGCGCAGCTCGTACCGTGATTTGTACAATGAATAAGAATTCGATATTGGCAAGTTAGATATAATATAGACATGCCAACGGATATCCACTGTAATAGAGTTTCAAAGTATGTTGTCACCTACTCTTGAAAACGTTCATCAAGTTGGTAAATATATATGAGTAACGATTTTCTACAACCACAACTATTGAGATTACTTACTCTCAACATTTCGGGTGCTTTCGGAGCCTTCATCGGAAACTCTGGGACGATTTCCAGATGTAGGCTGCCAATGATGTCAATTATCAAGGCTGCGTGCTTGCGTGCGTGCTTTCGTGCTTGCGTCTTGCGTGCTTGCGTGTTTCTGTGTGCGCTGGCGCGCTGGCCCGCTGGCGTGTGCATGTGCGCGTAATATATCGTTAGTAGCACGATGCTTTGTATTCATGACACTTTGGCTATCAGTTTGCAACTGAACGCATGCTTCGCCTTCAGTGGCGTAACCTGGTACACTGGCTTGTGATACAAAATATAAATGCGCTTTGTCGAATGAGATACTATAAATCAAGGGTACACACAAAGTACTGCTGCTGTTCAACGCACACTGAGTTTCTGAGGCGCGGAGAGCGGATCGATCGGCCGAACCATACCGATGGAACTAAGCTATAACTGCGCCGACTGTCTCCATCTCATGCAGTGAGCGCGTGGCACGCGCGTCGCGTACGACATCCAGCGAAGGTGATCGTGGTAATCGTAGCCACCTCCGATATGTGAGACGACGTCGTAAACAATTCGACACGGACAGAGAAGCATCAGCACGACCAATCCATTCTTTTCGGTTGACGGACGACCAGGAATTGTTGTTTCGAAGAGTTATACCTGTGTGAACTCGAGATGGTGTTTCCAGTTATCGTTTCATGTCGTCACTACATATTTGTAAAACCCATGTGCGGATTTAATATGTGTTTCATCGCGTACGTCAAGTGTTGCGTGTTCTAACGCGACACATGTGCGTCTGGCGCAAACATACAAATTAGTGGACATGAAGAAAGGGACAAAGTCATGAAGTCATTGATTACCACAGGCAAACATTGATTACCACATTACAGCATCGTAGAACATAACCTGGTTTAGATAATCGCCCGGAATGCATGGTTGAACGCCATCGACCGACATTACCAACACCCCTTAAATGGAAGACGCAAACCGCTGAACAGGGAACAGTTCTGCAGCGGTGCTTTTTACGACATTCAAACGCAAACGTTTCGCGATGGGTTCGCAAACGTCGAGATCAAAGCTGACCGATGGTCCACCGGACATTGCATCAGCGAATCCGAAAACTCTACTAGATGATACCGGAAGTCCGCAGCTGGACGTCGGTGATCGGGCGACGCAGAGTCCGACCAAGTCGACACTGCTGCACAAATTTGGGCGAGCTGTGGCTCCGCTGAGCTCGACGGCTAAATCGCCAAACGTTCGGCAGAAGGAGAAGGAGAAGGAGAAGGAGGACAAAGAGGCGGAAACGGCTCTGTCCATCAGGAGACGACGACAGCGAGAAGTCGAGGAGAGTCGACCACTGCTGACGGAAGTTCAGACGGAAATCGTGCATCGAACGTGGCACATTTTATATCAGGACCTCGGGGAAATCGGCTGCGACATGTTCGTGCGGTAGGTGTTTTTATTTTATACCAGGGCGTACGAGTATCGTCAGAGCCAGAGTCTGATGTCATAATCGTAACTATGAGCGTGACCTCCGTCAAGTTTCGCCTTAGCAAGTAGAGTTTGTATGTCTTTATGCATTACTAGGGTGGCATACATCTGCCAGATGAACTATTCCCGTTGAAGTAACTTTGCCCTTTGTTTTTGTCGCAAAGGGCAATGATTGGGCCAAAAATTCAAAGACAAAAATACAGCTTTTCGGTTGCGGTGGCCATGTTTATTAGCTTGATGGAGTTGGTTACTAGGCAAAACGTAACGTCACGTATCTGACAATTCGCCAAATCGTCAAAGGTTTCCGTAGTGTACTCAGACCACGTGGCAAATTATTAGAATGATGAACTGCGAGTAAAATATAGCTATCAATTTGTTGTCGTTTCGTATTAATTTAGAGTTTTGAATGTTCTATGTGGTCCAACCGGTCAGCAGTCACGATTCGGAGATATATTATCTACATCGCGTAGACGAAGTAGATAATCAACTGTTAACTC
>BSQZ01000112.1:825000-845000 GCA_033239005.1 Lamellibrachia satsuma | reverse complement strand
CGCATTATGTTTGTTCGGTGCAGCTAGAAATAAATGAAAGTTTCATGATTTGATGCGAAATGCCAGTATTGTATGTTTCGACTTAAATAATGAATAAATGCATAACACTGCTGCTTTTATGTATTCATCGCCCTGACCTACACCATTATGAAACATAAATGTAGCGTTCTATGTACTTGACTGTACTTTACTAAAATTGTCAAAGTACTTTGTACTTGTACTTGAATTTTTCACACAGTACTTGTACTTGTACTTGCCTATGTTTTAGACGAGTGCTTGGACTTGTACTTGCCTATGTTTTAGACAAGTGCTTAGACTTGTACTTGCCTATGTTTTAGACAAGTGCTTAGACTTGTACTTGCCTATGTTTTAGACGACTACTTGGTCTTGTACTTGGACTTGGTAAAATTGAAAAACGTACTTAAGTACAATGTCCATGTACTTGAACCATCCCTGATATACGCATACATAAACATATATGTATGTATGTATGTTCTGTATATAAAGAGCAAAAGCGTGCGGTTAATGCAATGTCATCTCGTAGCAAGTACCTCTACGCCACGCCAGTACGCACGCTTTCAGCAGGCTTACTCTTGCACGACGAATTCGGAAATTCAATTGCTACCTAAGTAGGGTAGCTAAAGGACACATTTCGTGTTCGTTCAACTGCTGTCAACTACATTACATCCGAGCAAATGCATGAGAGATGTGGCAGAGGGTCTAAACAAATATACATAGAGTGGTCGTAGAACGAGAACGCTACATACTTCTCTTCGAAGGGATGAACGAGCGGAGAACTGCGGCACACTGCCACGCCACGTGGTAACCTAATAATGAGTATTAATGACACTTGAACCCGGGTCAACATGGCGTAGAAATCTAATCTTCTAGTGTGAGTACGAGCGCCGCAGGTGTACCAACATGCGTAGGATTGAATTTTGATAACTCTTGATGGACAACACGACGATTGCACTTTCACCGTCTGCTTCCTCTGTCCCATGAAAACAATTAGGACGTGTAGACGTCCTTGCTGGTTGAAAGCGCGACAATAACAGGACGAATCTCACCAAGGTCGCCCTGCAGTCGGTTCGATTGTTGACAACGTGCGTCGTGACCGTTGAAACCCTCCAATTGCGGAAATTGTCCCAGATGACAGCTGATGGAGACGCGCATGTAATCATCGAATCCATATGTGAGTGGCGTTGGATCAAAGCCGCTCGAAGAATTGAATATTCTATGATACCGAAAAGCGACGAGTCGCAGTTCGGGAGATGACTTAGACAATTGACAGGCACAAGTCACATTGGCGGCTCCGAAGTTCGTTTACCCGTCATTGCCTGAAGGGATATTGTTGTCTAAAATATATCTCTTGCGTGGTCACTGCATCATTAAGCCGTGTAAGCATGCATTCACAAACCCGAGTTAATATCTCTTCGCGTGCGTGAAGGCTGACGGAGACTAGACGTGTATTTCGGGCATCCCTTGTCTAAGGCTACCTTCTGCGGATAGGACAGACATTATGAAATCAACAATCTGCGCTGAAAGGTGGTTATATATAGTTACTTCATGGATGAGCGGCTATGTGCTTACTGTGCCAACGTTTGATTGATAGTGATAACTACTGTCAATCTGCTTGACAATGCTAGAAACCCACGCGCGATACGCATCGGTCCTTTGGTCACTGCACACAACCACAGTGAACATTGCGTAACACTCTGGTCAGTGAACATTACACTTCAGTAAACACAGCATAAACAAACCACACATAAAATACACAAGTCCACACGAAAAAAGAGTGAAGTAAAGTTTACCCTGAGAGTCCTTGAACTTCGCGGGGATAAAGATGTGCTGGAAAAGATCAAGTCAACCATACATCCACGCACCCTTGTGGGTGAAATGCGCGCGATGAAGACATAAATAATCCGCCTGTATAACACTATTGAACTGCAGGTCAGGGTTTGCAAGCTCGGTGACGGTGGACGACACTGAACAGTGTAGCCGTAGGGCAAGCGTGCATACACAGTGGATACCTGATTTTAAAATGTTTTTTGTCTAATTGTGATTATATATATATATACACTTTCAATTGGATATTATATCGGCTGGTACATACCCGAATATCCTATATTGTCGACACATGTTAAACTCTAATGAAAACTATTATAGCTATCATAGTCATCATAGTTATCACCTGATGGATCACATATTTTTATATTTTTGAGTACTACTTCCATGTTATTTTATTTGACATAATACAAACAGTTCTTCTTATATCAAGTAAACGAACCAATAATGTCATTCTACAAAACAAATGTGCCTTTACCAATTGATATACTCTGCCAATGTACTGCAGAAAGTATGTTAAAATAGCACTCACGTTAATTATTAGAATATACTCGTCCTTCTCGGAGCCTTTCCACAATGAACATGGTTAACACCATATTTATATTTTTCTCTTATGCTATTCCATCATTAGCATTCTCGTAATGATATCAGATTTAGTAGAGTTTTGAAACTTAAACCATTTTAGATGGTAACGATTCTACTAACATGCTTTAATTTTCATTCTACCTTAGGTTTGTTTTACGCACCAACTTACTCACCTACTCACACCGACCACAGTATAGCATTAGCACATGCACATGATATAATCAAGCATACATTCATTCGTTTGCAAAACACTTCCCACGTTTAGGTATTTAGCTACCTTAATTTATATTTTCGACCTTAACCAATTACTTTTAATGAAGCATTTCTTTCCTACTTAAGGGGTATCAAAACAATTGTTTAAATAATCTTCTTGATATACACGAAAATAATGCTGACATTAATGAACCCCTAATTGATGCGCCACTCGTCATATTATGATATCGATAAGTTTCACTTGTTAGCAAACAGTAATACAGATAAATTTAGTATCCTAAGTTCACAATCCATAAATGCTAAATTCGATGAACTTGAAATATTTGTTGAGCTCCTCAATGCTGTAAGCTTTAAATTTAGTATTATGTGTACAAGAGACATGGAAATCCGAAAATGATGATTTATCTCAATTCAGTTTACAGGATATCAATATGTACGAACATTGGGAGGGGACGATACTTCAAATAACTGGAATTAGTCAAAGACTATTACTACTGGGAACATATATAAACCACCAAGATCATGTAAGCATTTCATCGATGAATTTGCAACGGCTTTATCTACACTGGGAAATAGCAGTAATCTCATTATTACAGTGGATTTCAACATTAATTTACCCAAAAACGAAACTAGAATATACACTAATTTGTTTGATACCATGACATCATACAGTCTGTATCCTAACATTTCGAATATGCATCACTTGAACTAGTAGACAGAATAATCACACAAATAAATAATCACACAAATAAATAATCACACAAATAAATAAACATGAAGTACCTTTCAGCATTTTTCTTGATCTCTCAAAGGCGTTAGCCATTATTAATCATTCAATACTATTTAACAAATTAACATTAACATATTTGGTTTAGATGGATCTGCTCTGAATGAATGTTAAAGTTATTTAAACAGTCGAAGTCAATATGCCGAATTTGAAAATACTTAATCTGATATTTTATCTATAAACATTGGTGTACCGCAAGGATCTATCCTTGGTCCCTTGTTATTTATAATATATATATAAATGATTTTCAAAAAACTAGCAAAAGGTTTAACTTTATTAAATATGCCGACGACACCACCTTATTTAGCACCATCAAATTCTTTGATGCCAATATACCAAACAAAAGCACTGAATCTGCAGTAAATGATGAACTCCTAAAATAATGGAATGGCTTATCATTAATAAGTTAAACAAACATAAATCTAAATATATAACCTTTCAAATGCCTAATAACGTTAAGTACACATTTTCGCTCAACATAAATAATATCTACATAGAACGAGTGGACGAATTGAATTTTTTTTTAGGACTGACTTTAGATACAAACATAATTTGGAAAAACACACTAACATATCAAACAAGTGTTCCAAAATTGTTGGCATTTTAAACATATTAAAGCATGTACTACCTCTAGACATTTAAATTATTTTATATAATACATTAATATTATCTCATATTTACTAGAGTATATTGTGTCATGGCGTGGGGTTATCAAGGTAGTTGAATTACGAAAATTCAAAAGAAGGCTATGCGAGTTTTAGCCATATGTAAATACAATTCACATACAGAACCACTTTTAAAGAAATAAAATATTTTTAAAATATATGATTTATTAAAGTTACATGAACTTTAATTCTATTTTAAATAATACATGCATCAAGACTTACCTGCGTACTTATTAAACTTGAAATAAAATAATCCCAAATATTCACAATCGTAACACTAGGAGTACAAATGATATAATAATATTATACTCATTCAGAACTAAACATGAATTTGGTAAAACGTGTCTTAGATATAACTTGCCACATGTTATTAATAATAACCCAAAAATAGTTACAAATTATGCAAAAAAAATGTCAAATGTGAAGATACGTGTTCAATACTAAATTGCTATACTTGCTATAAAAATCGACTAAATCAGTAATACATATATAAATGCACGACTACTATTTATTACAATTTATATTACATATTATCGCGCATATTTCAATATATACACTCGAATATTCATGCACGCTCTTTCTCCTTCTGCACATACGCACTGTCATAAACTTTGGTATAAATGGGTTAGTTAATGATATTTCATTAGAACGACTGTAAAGCCTTTGTAGGAATCAGTGACTGTTTCTGTTTCTATCACAACAATTTTTATTTGTATTGTAAACGGGGTCAAACATAAACTTGTTCTTGTTCTTGTTCATAAACCGTGTAAATATGCCTTCGTAAACCTGTGTACATACATGCCTTGATAAACCAGTGTGAAAATGCTTTCGTAAACTTGTGTACATATGCCTACAACAGCCCATCTAAACATTCCTTCATTCCTTCGATAGTCGGGGTATCAACAATAATATAAAGAAAGAAAGACAAAGGAATAAAGATAATTTCCGACAAAGCTCGTGACCCAAAAATGGGGGATATACCGGAGAGCACGCATCCAAATTAAACGACCAGTTCTTCAACTTTGGTGGATGTGTTGCAATTGTTCTCAACGTTCACAGTGTGTCAGTAAATATTTTCAAAATGTCTCCTTTATCAGTGTATCGTCTCATTTGCAAGGAAAATGTCCACAATCGTTAATTGCCTTATTTGCGTAATTGCCATGCGATCATTATTTACACGCACGACTTGCCCGAGCCGAGTATTTGCATGGCAACTGCATGATTGCTCAACTTGACGTTCTTGTAAACACTCGATCGATATACATGAATTTCTATGCTCATACAAACGTGCTACAGTTATAATATAGTAAAGACAAGCGCATGGTACTGCCCGGAAGGCGCAGTTGAAAACAACGAAAGAAACATAATGAAACCAAAAAGGACATTGAAAACATACAAGAATGTGGGCTTTTAGTAACAAGCCAAGTTATCGTGAAATAAGTTTCTAAAACAAATCTGAAATAATTTTATATCATACGAGTTAGGAAGGAAACAAAATGCATTGCGTCTTACCCAACAAATGTTATTCAAAGACCAGACAGTTGGCAGCGAAACATCAATTTTGACAACTTAGACGTTAAAAGAAATTGTATTAAAACTGTACAATTGTTTTTCATAGAACTTTTCATAAAATGTAAGTTAAACATATTTCAAACAACAAAGCCAACATTGCAGTTTGTAACAATTAACCTAGACCGACATCAATGACCTCTCAGAGTCATAGCAACAGAGATTGAGGGACATTAAAACACATTTAATTTTATGTGCGGTACACATGCAACAAGATGTTAGCATGAGGGTATTTAGTAGGAGGGACAGGGACCGCCACCCCCCACGATGGCAGCTGTGCGCTGAACCGATTGTGAGCCGTTTTAACCCTCATTTGCACGGGGGTCAAAAATGGTAATCCTCATTTGCACGGGGTCAAAAAAGAAAGATTCTGTGTGGCCATTGGATGTTCGTGCTGCAGCCATTATCAGGGAATGGCTGTTGACATTGCGAGATAATGCTGCAACATTCGGCCAACTAAATTAATAATTGTTTGCCCTTTACTCTAACAATTTAACCTAAATCAGAATGTTGACAACGTCCGAGCCATTTTTAACCATCATTGTTTGACATAAACCATATACTGGCGAAAACCGTTAACACTCTGTCTTGACAAATCGAATTTGCCTCGAATGTTTCGCAATCAATTACTATATTGGCGGTGCTATGCATGTCTTGATGTAACACTTCCGTGCATTGGGCATATGCCACACTAAGTGGATCGCCAGGCTTGAAATCACCCTTCCGTGCATTAGGCATCTGCCACACTACGTGGATCACCAGTCTTGAAGTCACCCTTCCGTACATTAGGCATCTGCCACACTACGTGGATCGCCAGTCTTGAAGTCACCCTTCCGTACATTAGGCACTGTCACACTACGTGGATCGCCAGGCTTGAAATCACCCTTCCGTGCATTAAGCATCTGCCACACTACGTGGATCACCAGTCTTTAAGTCACCCTTCCGTACATTAGGCATCTGCCACATTACGTGGATCGCCAGTCTTGAAGTCACCCTTCCGTACATTAGGCACTGTCACACTACGTGGATCGCCAGCCTTGAAGTCACCCTTCCGTACATTAGGCATCTGCCACACTACGTGGATCACCAGTCTTGAAGTCACCCTTCCGTACATTAGGCATCTGCCACACTACGTGGATCACCAGTATTGAAGTCACCCTTCCGTACATTAGGCACTGTCACACTGCGTGGATCGCCAGTCTTGAAGTCACCCTTCCGTACATTAGGCACTGTCACACTACGTGGATCGCCAGGCTTGAAATCACCCTTCCGTGCATTAAGCATCTGCCACACTACGTGGATCACCAGTCTTTAAGTCACCCTTCCGTACATTAGGCATCTGCCACATTACGTGGATCGCCAGTCTTGAAGTCACCCTTCCGTACATTAGGCACTGTCACACTACGTGGATCGCCAGCCTTGAAGTCACCCTTCCGTACATTAGGCATCTGCCACACTACGTGGATCACCAGTCTTGAAGTCACCCTTCCGTACATTAGGCATCTGCCACACTACGTGGATCACCAGTATTGAAGTCACCCTTCCGTACATTAGGCACTGTCACACTGCGTGGATCGCCAGTCTTGAAGTCACCCTTCCGTACATTAGGCATCTGCCACACTACGTGGATCGCCAGTCTTGAAGTCACCCTTCCGTACATTAGGCATCTGCCACACTACGTGGATCACCAGTCTTGAAGTCACCCTTCCGTACATTAGGCATCTGCCACACTACGTGGATCACCAGTCTTGATGTCACCCTTCCGTACATTAGGCATCTGCCACACTACGTGGATCGCCAGTCTTGAAGTCACCCTTCCGTACATTAGGCACTGTCACACTACGTGGATCGCCAGTCTTGAAGTCACCCTTCCGTACATTAGGCATCTGCCACACTACGCGTATCGCCAGTCTTGAAGTCACCCTTCCGTGCATTAGGCACTGCCACACTACGTGGATCGCCAGTCTTGAAGTCACCCTTCCGTGCATTAGGCATCTGCCACACTACGTGGATTGTCTGACTTGGAGCTTACAAGCTACAGTATAAGCAGTTTATCGTATGTAAGAGCGCATTCGATTTGTTCTTGCAGTGCTGCTCGCTTTCTCGTTTAGAGATGATTGTGCTTCGTTTGCTGCGTTTGTTGGGAACATAATTATAGGTGTAATAAAAACGGTAACTGACAGAAGATAACGTGTTGTAGTAGATTAGGAGGTTTCAAACTGGTAATCAGTTATGAAGTTTTGAGCAGGTTACCACCACAAGGATCAATATTAAAACCTTTATTTTTTTGCTTGGACGATAATATAGCAATCAAGGTATTGAAAGTTGCGGATGACACAACAGGGTTTAGAAAGGTTAAAACTGATGAATATAAACGACATTTACAAAACTATCTAGACAAATTAGTTACGTGTTCTGGACAATGGCAGATGTTATTCAATTTTGGGAAATGTAAATGTCTAGGCACAGGACATGGGAATTTGGACGTTAACTATAAAATGGGAGATAATAATTTTTATTGGAGGTACTACAATGAAAAGGACTTAGGAGTAATAACAAGAGCTGATAGAAAAGTTTCAGAGCAGTGTGGTATTGCAGCTTCAAACGTTAATCAAATGCTTGGGGTCATTATGAGAATTGAAATATAAAGAAAAAGAGACAATTATACCTCTGTATAATGCAATAGCTAGACGTCATTTAGTGACCATATCGTAAGAATTATATACACACGCTAGTATGAATAAAGAGGAGATCAGCTAAAGTGATTCTAGAACTGAGAGACTTAATTATGAAGACCATCAAAAAGAATGTGTTTTGATAACCCTAGAGACAAAGGGGTTAAGAGGAGATCAAATTTAAGTTTTTAAGATATTGAATGGGTATGAAGATATTGTATGAAATATTTGTTCTCACTTAATAAAGATAGTTGAACTAGAGGACACGAAGCGTCAATAGTGAAGGATCAGTGTAGACTGGATATCAGAAAGTACTCATAAATGAATTAAAATAGTTTTTAAGAATAAAATTGACAATATCTCAAGAGGGCGGGTTACATATAGATGAAAAATTGTTGCTCTCGGTAAGCCAATGACGTCCTTGTTCACTTGCCATATGTGCCTTTGCTTGGGTGGCAATCTTGTTAAATGCCACCACAAGTTATGTTTAGTACCCAAGTATCGTAATTTTGCTTCTCAACAACACTTTTCAGGCAGGGCAGTGATGATTGCTTTCGTTCTACCTCACTGATTCGACCACCTGCGTAAGCGCTCCTCTGGTCCATGAAAACGGTTCATTAGAATAGCAAAGCCTTCTCTATAACCGCTGTGCACACATCTGCTCTAACTTGATGTATATAATTAATATAGTATTAGAGTCAGCGTCTTCAGGGATGTATTGACTGGTGCCATTGTAAAATTGCGACCTGACGGAAAGATCGATAAATGAATCTGATGTATTGATCTGTGGTCACGGATGAACATTATGGCACTGTTGTGACGAATGCTACTAACGAAGACGCTATCAGACAGCGTATGCTCTAAGCATAGTTATTTCGTCAGTTCATATTCCCAGTACAGGTTGGGCTGCAGTCTCTTGGTAAGGCGGAAACAAGACTGGATATTGCATATTAATCTACTTTACAGTGGACATATGTTTTACAGACGATGGCGTCCAAGACGTTGTATACTTCCAAACACACACGCAAAACACACTAACGTGCGTGCGTGCGTGCGTGCGTGCGTGCGTGCGTGCGTGCCTTTTTCAGCATCGCTTTAACCAGTCATATATGGTGTATGTTACTAAGAGCTTACCTTCCTCCAGGGAAGAACATTGGACTGCATGGATACTGCCTTGACTTTTGGTCATGTTCAAATATGAATACAAACACACATGTGTCTTTAACAACGCAAGTCGAATGTATATGAGGGAAATGTCAAATAAATACGTTTATTGAAACGAAAGCGTTGTTTGACAAACTACACTAGATACACCCAGATGGCAACTGGACAAGGAAGCCATTGGCTTATCGAGAGTCCAAATCAAGACAAAATCAAGCAAAGACAACATTATGGTTGTCATTTCCTCTAGTGAGACACGATAGGAAACGCAGTAGTTTAACCGATCATTCGCACTAAATCATTGATAACGAAGTCACGATTAACGAAGCCGTCTTACACTGTAGCTTGCGTTTACTTGGCCTGCACGTCCTCAGCGCAAATTTTTTTCCGCCAATTTAACGCACGCTAATTATTATGTATTCTGGAGTGGGTTCTTGTCGACAGATTGATTGGGTCATGCTAGAACATCGGACGACACATTTATTTAATCCATAGATACACGGATAGCCATCTCACATTATAATTCTCACATCAGTGTTGTGTGCGTGCGAGATAAAGGAAAAATACATTTCTAGTAACATCTTTCCTCGGAGATCTCCGGCGTTGGAAAGGCAGTCGCCTTCTTTTTTTACCATTTTTGTCATGACGCATCCTTAACTTTCTTTTTTAAATAGTGTTGTGTAAGACAAGGAGCACCCTTAAGGGGAAATCATATGCGTAAAACGAATCCTTTCGGTATATATTGTCTTTGCATTAAGAGTAATCTAGTTATATTGTTTTAGGTGCATTATATGTGTAGACATTTTCTATAGTCTCTGAAAATAATTGTTGTCGTTTTAGTGGAGGTTCCTATGGTGAGGCAAGGCAATATTATAGTTTTTTTATTTGAATATCGCATACAACTTATATCTATATACTACTACTATTGTTGTATTATCATATTGTTTGCATTTACTTCTTTTGTCTTATTTCCCGTGGCTATTGTACATAGTTCGACTTTGGTAAGGATGGCTTGTATAATTATGAAGCTCAGATGTTAATGTGAACAGCCTATCGCTTGTCTCGCTTCTGCTGCAACCATAATGTAATCAGATGGACATGATGATATGCGGCTCCATCTGGCTATCTCAAAAGTCTTATGTTCGAGCCATTTTTCTAGCCGATGGAGAATGTATCAATTCTTTTTTTAATCAATTCCCGACGTCCTCTTCCTGTTTTATCTACAGTAGGAGAATCAACTTACTTATTTGTCTATTACACACTATAATTTGTTTTTCTTTTCTTTTTTTGTAAAAAGCAACTTTTAACCAAATAAAATACCTTCACTACTTTACTGAATATATATTTGTGACTAAATGTGTTCTAAAAGTGAGAGATTCCCGTCATTTCTCCGGTTGACATGTTAACCAGTGCGACCGATAAGCGCATGCGCAATTCTATGAATGACGTATTAACCTATGCCGGTATAAACAGAACCAACATGGTCTCAAACGTACTGGCTGTTATATCGAAAGAGGAATAATTTTGTAAACAAAGGCCAACATAAATTACATAAGCTGAGTTTGGACGTCCTATTAGCAAGAATAGGAATTTGCGTATACTCATATTTTCATTTGGCGAGTGAATATTGCCAGACAACAGCACCCATGACGTAGGGTTATCTAACAGTATAGCGCGGCCCATGAAATTTAGATGCTGTGTGTTCAACAAGGTTTTCCTTGTAAACTACTGACGTGATATTCTTATTTGTGGTTACAAATATGCATGTTTTAGTAACTTTTGTAGGTGCATAGGCCCAGAACCACGAGTTTACATATTTTTCTAAAATATAACTATTCCCACCCCGCATTCCCCAAAATGTGTACATGGATTGGTTTTAGATTTTGCCTTGAAATATGAGCAAAAAGTAGCAAAACCGTGTCAAAGGCACTTTAATTTTGCACCTTGGTGTCCCCAAAGAACAAAATAAATGGTAAGCATAGCCTAAGGTATTTTCTCATATAGCGCTGTATTCAGTCCGCGGTACCGTTCAAAGCGCTCTACACAGCACGCCATGGCAGACGTGTTTCTTTCAACATCAACTTATCTTTGACGCATTCAGCCACTCTGCAACTGCTACGCGAAGACTATTCATTCGCATATCCACCCTTGTCTATAGCCATGTACCCATTTATGCAGCTGAGTTAGTGCAATTGTTTTCGACGTTACGTGTTTTCTACGATTGTTCCGAGTTACGTAATCCCCTCGCGAGAAGGTTCGTACCGTACGAACGCTTCGTGAAACCAGTCCCTGAACCAAGCAACATTTGACATGACATGCCATCATTGCATTAAACAATGGACTGCAAACGTTCGACGCTGCGAGCGTTGTGGTCGCGTCTGTTACATGTTTTTACGTCAGCCTTCTTGATGTTTACGGTATTTGGTGAGCCGACGACGTTAGTTGGAGAATGATACACTGTTTGCTGATGTTACGAGAGTGTAACAACCATATAACATCACAAGTGCAGCTATGTAACTGGTGACACTCGAGTGACAACAAAGTGTATGTTATTCCCGTTATATAACGGTTAATTAATACTTGAGCACACAAAAAACACCCAAAGCGTTCGAACAATCGCGATGCCAACGAGCGTACTCGGTCGCATTCGAAACGATTCAATTGTCTGATTGATTCTCAGAACGAGGCTACCGCGTGTTATCTGGGTTGATATATCAAGGTAAAACGCCCTAGACCAATCAGGTAATGCACGACAGCCTCGTTCAGAAAATCTGTAAACGTCGAGTGGATATCACCACGGCTAGCCGTTGTATAACAGGTAATACACGAGAAAGAAGCTCGCGAGATTTACGTAGGACGTTATACATCAGTACAATCGGAATGTAAACGACATCTGATGGAGTTTAGCGCGGAAATAGACCCATGCTGTATGGTTGGCCAAATTTCAGCCACTCAGTAGCGGTTTTCATTCCAAATTCAACCCATCTATTAATTGGAGCGCTCTCTTTAAATAGGTTGTTATTCAAACGGCCAACCATAGTAATGACACAAACAGCCAATCATATTGCACCGGGTTATCTCAAAATGCCGATATCACTGTGAGCGTCAAGTATATGTGATAAATTTGCTGTGTGTGCTGGAGGGTGCTGTGGTGAACAGTGAGCGTCCCGGCTTGCAATCGATAAGACCGGACGTAAAAGAGCACTTGGATATCCATGTCTGGGTATAAATAGGTTTAATGTAGGAAATGCTGGGTGAATTAATTGTTTCCGGACTCAATAAAACAAATCTGTGTCATTCGGCTCTGCCGGAGTAAACTGTGTAGTGCTTGGAGCAGTCATAGAGACCGGACGACATAAGAATATACACGAGAACATCAAAACAGTAGAGGACTACTTATCACCAGTCCCTATGGTGTAGTGTTCATTAAATATACAACTTGGGACGTCGTGACCAGTTCACTGTCAGCATTGAAGTAATTGGTTAAATAAGAGTCCCTTTCAAACTGGCAACTGTTCTGCTAAGTGTTGATCCGCCACTGCCTTTGCTCTGTGGTAATCCGATCATGTATTTGCTTTATGTTAATACGCTCCTGCCTTGGCCATACAGTAATTCACGTCATGTTTTTCCATATGGTAATCCGATACTGCCTTTGCCATATGGTAATCCGTCCCTGCCTTTGTTCTATTGTAACCCTTCCTGCCTTCACCATACGGTAATCCATCCTGCCTTTTCCATATAGTAATCCTCCTGTCTTTGTCATATGGTAATCTGCTCCTGCCTTTGCTTTATATGTAATCTGCTCCTGCCTTTGCTCTATGATAATCTGCCGTTGTTCTGTGGTAGTCAGGTCCTGCCTTTGCATACAACATACTTGATTCCTAGATGCACTATTTTCTCTTTATGTCGTTAAAATTTCAAAAGTGTAAATTGTTTTAATTCACTGATGGGTAAACTATATTTTAGATAGACATCACAACTCAGACCAGTAATTCATGTTAACGCTCGACGTCATACTGCCGGATAGTGGACGAAAATGCAGTCATTTGAGATAAGGAAAGGAGTTTGTTAAATGGCTACAGTATTACAATACTACACATGACGATAAATGAATGGAACACAATGTCTACTGATTCGAGCAGTGTGAATATGCTTAAAATAATATATGCATGTATGCATGCGTGGATGCATGCACGGATGCGTGCATGTGTGGATGCATGCATGGATGCGTGTATGCGTATATACGCGTATGCAGTGTGCATGTATGCATGTGAGCTTGCCCGAGGACGTCCAAACGAAAATACATAATTAGTTCAAGTCAACTTCTCGCTCTGCACACAGCTTTAGTGACAATGTCAGACTCACTGCTTAACTGTATTTGTGTTTTCGGTTGCAGCATGTTCGAGTCGTATCCGAGCTTGAAGAACGCGTTCGGTCCGTTCAAGTCGCTCAATGCGGACGACATGCGTTACAACAACGTGCTACGGGCTCACGGCCAGCGGCTGCTGAGCACCATCGCGTCGGTGATTGAGAAGCGCGACGACCCGGACGCCATGGTGCGACATCTTCATGAGCTCGGCCAGAAACACATGACGTTCGACGCCAAGATGGCGTACATGGATGTAAGTGGCCAGATTGTCTGATCTTCTTCTGCAGAGTAAAGAGGCATTTTCCAGACGTCCATATGGAAAGAGCTAACAACTGGTATTACAAAATCATCGTGATGTGGCGTTGATCTCAGATTGACTCATACACTATGTCAGCGCACACTCGGAAGTACGCTTTCTCTTTTCCTACCACCCACGCCCTTCTAGATGAGGTTTCGTCCAGTTTTTCCGACGCTGACGATTACGTTCTCGCGTTTCACCGACGGCGTACTGTGTTACCATTGCTTAACGTTATTGTGCTCTTTCGAACTAAGTAGTGGAGCAAACAAACAGGTAAATTATGTAGTAAAATAGACGGACATAGGTAGGATATATCCTACACAGCAAGCAGTCACTTGGAACCTGGAGCAACAACATCGCAACCACTCGAGATGAAATAATAAAGACTCGTGTTTACTTCAGAAAGGAACACAATCAACATCTATCGCAATACTGGGGTGCCCATAATTAAAAAGGTGACACGTTATAATATTGCAAGTCTTACCGTAACCATCTTATAATAGGATTTTAATTTTATATTGCCATGCTTATTGGGCCGGTTTGTTAATTGGATAACGAGATAATGAGCCGACTTCACGAATTATCATTATGGCTCGCCGCTGACCTAGGTGATTTACAACACAACATATTTTGTATACAGCCTAAATGACTTTTTGAATACTAACGTGGGTACAAAACAAGCATAGCAGCGTCCGATGGTATGTTGCTATATGCCCTATCTGTAGCAGCAGACCAGTTGCGAATGCCACGGAATTTGTTGACTATGTTCTAACTAGCAAAAATACTCACCCTCCTGCCGGGATAACTTTGTAGTTTGTAATGACTGTCATAGCAGCAATATTAATAAATTCTGGATACATAACATTATCACAGAAATAGTCATATTTGTTGTTGCCAGAATATAACACTGGTGGCTTCTTGAAATCCAACTCTCGCCATTGCGACATAATACTGACAATTATAGAAGTGTCTATTGAAAAGGAAGAAAGGACGGCCTATGCAATTTGGAACAATCGATAAAACGCGCACAGCGTTACGAACAATTGTACTACGAAGGTTAATTCGACTGTTTGCAGATAGGCAATAGCGTAGAAGTAGAATTTCATTAAATAATATTGTTACGACTCCTTCCTGTTGACGACGATGAACCAATGAAAGTTTCGCTCTCCCGATGTGCAAAGCTTCTATTAGTAGTGACTTACGATTATACTCTAGCTCAATTTTAAAGTGTTACGTTGATTGTTGATTCAGGTAATTGCAGCGCAATTCCTCTTTGCCATTGAGCCGGTCCTTGGAGACGCGTGGACTCCAGTGGTAGAAGAAGCGTGGGCGGCCCTATTCAAACTCATCATGCACGTAATGCGGGAGAAGATGGTCTTCTGAATTGGTGAATAACTAAGTACAGTTTATTATAAAATCAACACCGTGGACACGAAAACAAGCACGCGATTGAGGTGAACGCGAGTTCATCGTCGCCGCCTGATAGACACGCTGCATCGCAATTATCCGAGATGAATTCAGCCAAGTTGCAGCTACTGCGCAAAACCCGACAACTCACACCATCGTCGTGGATAATTACCTTTTGTCAATGAGCTGAATAATAATAACGATTCATTAGTGAAAATGTGGTGTTTTCCACATATGTGTCACGGATCTTGAAATATAATGATAAATATATATACATATATATATGTATGTATGTATGTATGTATGTATGTATGTATGTATGTATGTATGTATGTATGTATGTATATATGTATGTATACATATATGTATACACATATATATATATATATATATATATATATATATATATATATATATATATATATATATATATATATATATATATATATATATATATATATATATATATATATATATATATATATATATATATATATATATATATATATATATATATATATATATTATACAATTATATGTAAATATAATTAATATTTACATATCTCATTTAAAATATTGTATACAAGCACGGACACCATATCGTAAGAAGGATATAGATACGCTTCAACGCATACAGAGGAGAGCAACTAAACTTAATCCAGAAGTGAGAGACCTTAGTTATGATGAACGCCTGACGGAATGTGGTTCAACAAATCTAGAGACAAGGAGGTTAAGAGGAGATCACATTGAAGTTTCTAAGATATTGAATGGGTATGAAAATATTGATAGAAATATGTTTTTCTCACTCAAGAAGGATAGCAGAACTAGAGGACATGAGGTAAAATGAGTAAAGGATCAATGTAGATTGGACATCAGGAAGCACTCGTTCTCACAGAGGACAATAAATGAATGAAACAAATTATCTACAGATTGTGTAACTGCTAGCAGCGTGAATATGTTTAAAAACAAGGTTGACACATATCTCAGGAGGGCGGGTTACACGTAGATGAACAATGTTGGACTCTCGATAAGCCAATGGCTTCCTTGTCCACTTGCCATCTGGGCTTTGGCTTGGATGGCAAATTTTTTAACCTTGTTAAATCTTAAAATAGCGCAGTTGTATGGTGTTGTGATGTTTCTCATGCAATCTAAATGCGCAACAACAATTAAATGTTTAACTGCGATTAACATACAAAATTGTTGTTTCAAACAATACAATTCAGATATCCACTCTCTACCCACATTCATTAAACACAACGTTTGTTCTGCACTTTCCACTGTTAGTGCATGTGTTGCTTACTTCGGATGAAACATCAGTTTATCCCGGCCACACCAGTTTGTGACGTAGTGTTGCGAATGAATAACTACTCGAGAAAAAAGGAAGTCGTTGGATCTATTTTGTTGATGTCTTTGTTAAACGTGACAACTGCAGACTATTTCATTAGATACCGAAGCCTGTGGAGAAATGAATAGTTATATTTTAAAGATTGTTAGTAGCGCACGTACGTCACCACCTTGTCAAGACGTATAGTTTTTATACAGCAGAGGTGCGCCATTAAATAGTAAACACCAACAATTAGCCAATGAAATTAGCGCGTTGATGTCTAGTGAAACGGAATATTTGCATGACGCTCGCGCGGAACTGTATTCGGTGAGAACGCTTTTGTTCCGTTTCAGTCGCTATCTGTCTGTCAGAACACTTTATGACGTCAAGAGGTCCGACTAAATGCTGGCGACTGGCTGACCCTACTCTTTTCATATCGATTACCATCGTCAGCTACTACAGTTTACGACGCTTCAAATTACGTCGTGGACCACTTACACTGAGGCCGGTGCCGGAGAGACGACAAAATCTTTCGTGTTACGATGGTGACTTAATCAATAAGAGTCAATGCCACCTAGACGCGCACGGCCTTGCTGTCGTAAAGCCTAAAGGGAGCCGCTCGTAACGAGAAGATCCGGCAGTAATGCTATAGCCATACAGTATTAATAACGGGTTCCGCAACGTAATTATCACATTACATTTTATGTGCTCAGCCTACTTCAAATGTTAATGGGTTCAGGTGTTCAGCAGCATGAGTCTGTATTTCATTAGCTTAGATGTAAGATTACTGTAACAATATCTAACATTGAGCGCTCCCTGTTAAGTAGAAATAAGAAGCCGCTCCCGGCGCGGTTGTGTTTCCGCTTATAAAACTAGTGACACGTTTGCCAGTAACCAAATGTGTTTGACTGAGTTTGTACATTATGAGGCATGTAAACAACTACACATCACAATTACGACATAGTGTCTCCAAGTTCGCACTCTTGGTTTCGACCAGGTAAATTCTTGAAATCTGTCTTTACATGGACGCCTATGCTATGAACGCGTTGAATCTGGAATTGTCTGAAGGATTCGGCACCTTCGGACTAGACTTGGGTGGCAAGCAGTTTTCGCACGCTTGCCTTGAAGAACGCTAATCGCAGCGCACACACACTCGCCTGTCCAAACCGTGTTGATCGATTGATCGGTATATTGATTAATTTACTTTAATCAGTAATATTGTATACATGAATAACAATAAACCCGTATCATATATAAAATGTCACCGAGGATAACACACAAAAACACCCAAAAGTATACCTATTTCCAATGTGGTCCGCTATAAAATAATGGCATGACAACTACTACTATGATACTGACTGCCTGGACCAATTTAAAACAGAACTGAATTAAAATACATACCATAAACTGAACAATGATAGGGATGCTAATCCGAACAGTATTTACAACCTGCTTGACGAAATTATTACTACAGCTATGGATACATTTTTACATGTTAAAATTATTAAATATAATAAACACAAGCACAAAAAGTAATTGACAAAAATACTAGTGCCAATAAATTAAACAAACATTTTTACCAATATTGGCACTACTTTTGCCTGTCAAATAACCAATTCTGGAGATAACTCTTTCAAAGATTTATTTGAAAAACCGAAGTTTGCATACTTTACACACAAAATCTAGTTGTGATAAAGATGGTCTATCAACAACAGTATTAAAACTTATAGAAACTGAAATTAGTGATGCGGTCACACTAATTATTAACCAATCAACAGATAGACAAGTATATTTCTCGACAAACTAAAAATCGCTAAACTGATACCACTTTTTAAAAAGGGTGATTATTCCATCTTTGATAATTATCATCCAATTTCTATTTTACCAGCCATTTCAATTTGTTTTTAATTATGTTTAACCAAGTACGTGATCACTGTATACCTTATACTATGAAAATCAATAAGGGTCTAGAAAAAAAAACAATTTACAGAAATAGCCGCTATAAAAATAATAGATAGAATTGATCAGGAACTTGATCAGTCAGCAACTCTAAAAAACATACCTTGATTTATCGAAAGCGCTTGACACTATTGATCACACTGCTACATCAATTAAATTACTATAGTATAAATGGTGCTGCACGTGATCTCTGTAAGAATTACCTATGAAATCGCAAATAATATTTGTTCCACAAGGGTCTGTTTTAAGACCACTCCTATTTATTTTATGTATTAATGACATAGCACTTTCTATTGACCTCTTTAAATTTATAATATACGCTGAGAGAGCAATAAGAATAATTACTTTTTAAATAAATATAACTTACTTTTAATAGGGTGGTTCCAATGATAGTAACATTTGATGGAACTGGAATGAAGATTTTAGAGATAAATCAACAGAGCAATGCTGGGCAATCCTGGAAGAATCCATAAGGAATGCATCCAATAATCATATACCAAAATGCACAATGGGAAGTAAAGCAAGAAAAGTCAAACCACTTTGGACAAATAGCAAGACCATCACGGCAGTCAAGAGAAAGTCTGAGGCATATATGTTATACAGTGAGACCAGAAATGAACAGCACTATATTGAATATAGAAGAGCATCAAACAGAGTCAAGACATAGGTGAGAAAGGCAGTCCGAAATTTCGAGAGACAGATAGCCAGGGAAGCTAAGGCCAATCCCAAAGCTTTCTACAAGTATGCCAGGTCAAAGATGAAGACTTGTTCAGCAGTGGCTGATCTTGAGCGTCTGGATGGGACAATGACCGAGACTGATATCGACAAAGCCGAAGTACTCATTGCCTTTTTTTTCACAAGTGTCTTCACCCTAGAAAGCCTTGAAAACATCCCCACATTTGAGAATAGACTGCACAACACAAAGCTGACTGACTTTCTGATCACAAACGAGGACGTTGAGAAGATTTTTAAGACACTAAAGACTATAAAACCACCAGGACCGGATGGGCTCCATCCACGTCTTCTGGTTGAATTGACTGATGAGCTAGTAGAACCTTTCCAAAAAATAGTCATCAAATCACTTGCTGAGGGGACTTTACCACAGAACTGGAAAGAGGGAAACATCACTACAATATTTATGAA
>BSQZ01000112.1:770000-820000 GCA_033239005.1 Lamellibrachia satsuma | reverse complement strand
GACGAAGAACCCACATACAACGTGTCCAACTGTATGACCACGGCAGTGATGTAGACGACGATGAATCCACATACGACGTGTCCAACTGTATGACCACAGCAATGACGTAGACGACGATGAACGCACATGCAACGTGTCCAACTGTATGTCCACAGCAATGACGTAGACGACGATGAACGCACATACAACGTGTCCGACTGTATGACCACAGCAGTGACGTAGACGTCAATGAACCCACGGACAACGTGTCCGACTATATGACCACAGCAGTGACGTAGACGACGATGAACCCACGGACAACGTGTCCAACTATATGAACACAGCAGTGACGTGGACGACGATGAACCCACGGACAACGTGTCCAACGATATGACCACAGCAGTGATGTGGACGACGATGAACCCACGGACAACGTGTCCGACTATATGACCACAGCAGTGACGTAGACGACGATGAACCCACGGACAACGTGTCCAACTATATGACCACAGCAGTGACGTGGACGACGATGAACCCACGGACAACGTGTCCAACTATATGACCACAGCAGTGACGTGGACGACGATGAACCCACGGACAACGTGTCCAACTATATGACCACAGCAGTGATGTGGACGACGATGAACCCACGGACAACGTGTCCAACTATATGACCACAGCAGTGATGTAGACGACGATGAACCCACGGACAACGTGTCCAACTATATGACCACAGCAGTGATGTAGACGTCGATGAACCCACGGACAACGTGTCCAACTATATGATCACAGCAGTGACGTGGACGACGATGAAACCACGGACAACGTGTCCAACTGTATGACCACAGCAGTGAAGTGGACGACGATGAACCCACGGACAACGTGTCCAACTATATGACCACAGCAGTGATGTAGACGTCGATGAACCCACGGACAACGTGTCCAACTATATGACCACAGCAGTGACGTGGACGACGATGAACCCACGGACAACGTGTCCAACTATATGACCACAGCAGTGACGTAGACGTCGATGAACCCACGGACAACGTGTCCAACTATATGACCACAGCAGTGACGTAGACGACGATGAACCCACGGACAACGTGTCCAACTATATGACCACAGCAATGACGTAAACGACGATGAACCCACGGACAACGTGTCCGACTATATGACCACAGCAGTGATGTAGACGACCATGAACCCACGGACAACGTGTCCGACTATAGGTTTACCATCGCCGACACGCCAACATCAACCAAACATCTTGTTGGCTTTAAGGAAGTCAAATGGCAAAAAGAGAAAGGGGTCGAAGAAGGACCAGTACACTGAGCTAGACGCGTTGAAAACAATTGCTCATAGTATCAGCGATATAAATCGTGTAGCCACAGCGCAGCCGCAACGATATCTCAGAATATTACCACAATTCAATAATTATGTGATTTAAACACACACCTTAAAATACTTGTATTTTAGGATAAAAAAATAGTATAAATAGCAGCATACGTTTCTGGGATAATCTTCCCTGCAGTTGTTTCTCCCATCCTGAACTGCGTGTGCAGTAAATGTGCAGTATAGCCAACAGAAGCGAACGGAATGATTATTCGAACAACTTGTTTGCATTCAATTGATAAAATACTCTTTACTAATTTGCTATATCAATAATGTGTTGATTAATGACAATATCAAATATTTGGCTTAGCTCTTTCATCCAATACAAAAATCGCCCCACGTTCATTCCAATAGCACATAATCTAAAAAAACAGGACTACATACTTGTAGCCAACAATCTCTGGGCCACTGCGAGTCTCTCTGCCAGGAGATGGCGGCACGCTAGTTTTATTTTGTTCGACAATGAGACTAGATGGACAAGGGTGTCAAACAAAACATTAAACAGCCTTGTAAAATTTCCAAATCCGCCAGCGTCTTCTGCGGGCAACTCCTTTACAAGGTTGTAAACACACTTGCCCATCACGTCTCCTAACCCATGTCTTCACCCACACTCTATGCTTCTTGTCCCTGATTCGTCCCGTTTCAGCATATATATATATATATATATATATATCACAAAATATATATGTATATATATATCACAAAATAAAACTAATGTATATATATATATATATATATATATATATATATATATATATATATATATATATATATATGTATATATATATGTATATATATATATATATATATATATATATATATATATATATATATATATATATGTATATATATATATATGTATATATATATATATATATATATATATATATATATATATATATATATATATATATATATAGCAAGTACACGTTAATGACATATGTAACTAGGTAGCTAGCTAACTATTTATCTCTCTCTCTCTCTCACTCTCTCTCTCTCTCTCTCTCTCTCTCTCTCTCTATATATATATATATATATATATATATATATATATATATATATGCGTGCGTGCGTGCGTGCGTGCGTGCGTATGTGTGTGTGCGCGCGAAATATTATAAAAAATCGCGATAGTGACATGTTTTGAATGGATATTATTTTATGCAACCATCAACTGTCATGCTATGAATACTAATACATTCAGTTTAGCAATATCCCGTAACATAGTCGTTGTGCATCCCTTTTTGAGCAGCAACTGCAAATTTATCCTGCCTACATTTATCATAAATGTATTGAAGTTAAGTTCGTTAACGTGTGATTCTAACATGCAAGAAATAGCATAACGATTAACATTATAGTGATACGGTAACAAAAAAGAAAATAGAACAAAGAATTTCCGAGTTACATCTCGTAGTGTTTTCTTCCAATTCCATGCTATGTTGTGGTGTAGTGTGAAGGATTCATCTCTCTCTATCGAAAGCTAGCTGAACGCTGACCACTTGCGATGTGAAGGTCCGACTAAATGGTGGTCACCGGCTGACGCTACTCTTTTCAAATCGATTGCCTTCGTCAGCTACTACAGTTTACGAAGCTTCAAATTATGTTGACGTCCACTTACATTGAGGCCAGTCTCGGCGTGACGGCGAAATGTTTCGTGTTACGGTGGCGACTTGATCAATGCGAGGCAAAACCGCACAGACACGCAAACCTTGGTGTTGTAAGCATGAGCCGCCCGTAGAAAGAAGATCCGGCAGTAATACCTTAGCCATGCATTATTAATAACAGTACCGCAACGTAATTATCACATTACATTTGATGTGGTCTGTTGACTTCACAGTCTAATATGTTCGAGTGTTCTATTGCATGAGCCTGTTGTTCACGTATTTGTTTACATCAGATGCAAGATTACCGCTTAGTGTTTCCAAGTTTGTACTTCTAAGCACCAACTATTTGTGGTTTTAACAATATCACATTAAAGTCAGTGCATCCTGGTTCCGATCAGGTAAATTCTTGAAATATTTCTTTACATGGAAGCCGTATCTGAATCTGCCTGAAATCTTCCGCACCTTCGGAACACATTTTCGTGGCATGATGTGGAGAAACGCGCAGTTATCGCCTTGAGGGAACGCTAATCGCAGCGCCCGCACGCATACACGCCTGTGCCAAATCGTGTTGATCGATCGATCGATTGATTGATCGATCAATTGATTGATTGATTGATTGATTGATTGATTGATCGATTGATTGATTGATTGATTGATTGATAGATTGATTGATTGATTGACGTTTTGCAGTAACATTGTGTAATGTAGCAGAATGCTGACAATTCAAAAGAAAGCTATGTTAATTTTAACCTGAAGTAAACACAGTTCAAATACAGAACCACTTTTGAAAACATAAATATTTTATAAATACACTGTAGATTATTTATTAAAGTAAAATTATATTTTAAATACATGCAGCAAGACTGACTTGCCTACTTATTAAACTGGAAAATAACCCCAAATATACACATATCATAATATCGGTACAACCGATAAATACTCATTCGGAACTAAACGTGAATTTGCCGAAATGTGTCTTAGATATAACTTGCCACATGTCATTAAAAAAACTCACATTTTGCGATGTTTTGCAAATTATACAAAAACTTATTTATAAAAAAAATGAAGATACGTGTTCAATACTAAACTGCTATACTTGCTATCAAAGTCGACTAAATTAGTAATACATATATGAATGTACGACTACAATCTATTACAATTTATATTACCTATTATAGCACATATTTCAATATATACACCCAAATATTCATGCACGCTCTTTCTCCTTCTGCACACACGCACTGTCATAACCTTTTGCACAGATGTGTTAGTTAATTATATTTCATTAATGACTCCTATGTGAGCGACTGTAAAGTCTTTATAGGAATCACTGACACTTATTAAGTTATGTGAGACCGGGACTAGTCCGCCCTCGGGGCTAGTTCGGCCCCGGGGCAAGTCCGCCCTCGGGGCTAGTTCGGCCTCGGGGCTAGTCCGCCATCCGGCTTTTATTCCGTGGCTTTGCAGAATTGAGTAATTTCGGTCACACGACTAAGTCACAGAATCAGCAAAGCTGCAGCGGGAAACTGGCGTCCACGAGTTGCTGACTGAACAGTTGTGAGCTAGAAAACTGATTTTGGTGACTGAAAGTAATTTGTTTAACGTTTTGTTTCGATCAAAGTTCAGTACTTGTAAATGGCATTGGTTTGACATTTAGAGTGCTGAGTAAAACCCTTATATCTAACGTTGTTGCTCTATCCAGTGGCAGTGATATTTAGTCCCCCCCCCACCATCAAATATGACTCTATGTTGGGGCACGTCCGCCTATGTTCCACGGGGCAAGTTCGCCCCTAGGATATCTGATGTAAAATGCTCATGATCACTTGTGAACATAAAACCACTAACACACACTTTCTGATAAAGACGCCCAATTGTCCATTTTACTCTTATTTTCTAGTCATAAAAGTGATGAAACCACATTTTGATTTCACCATTTTCTAGCAGTGCAGGTTTAGTTTGCCTCCTTTATTTCATAGATAAAACAGAATTTGTGAGGATTTTAAGTTTCTAACAGAATGTATGTTAACGCTTTTTTCTTACATAAAAATAAGACAAAACTGCACTGTTCTTGTGTATTTGCTGTATAAAGTACGTGTGGGGTGAACTTGCCCCGGCCCCTGGGCGGACTTGCCCCAGCATGGGGCAAGTCCGCTCATGCTTGGGTAAGTCTACCAAGAATCAGATTTGGGTATTGTCTTGTAACAGTTTTGCCATTTGTTGATAGTACAAATGTGGACAAGATATTTTCGTTTGATTTAAGGGGCGGACTAGCCCCGGTCTCCCCTATATTGTATTTTTCCATGCGAACATATTAATGCATATTTTGTTTCTATGACTAAATTTTTATTTTCATTGTAAACTGGGTCAAAATAAACTTTCTTGTTCTTGTATATACGAATAACGATGAGACCATATTATATATAAATTGTCACCGAAGATAACACATCAAACACTCAACAGTATACCCATTTCCAATGTGGCCCGCTATAAAATAATGGCATGGCAACCTCTCAGTTAAAAATTAGATAATACTAGTTTCATGATCCTAAGACATGCCATAAAAATGTGGCTCTTGAGCAATCAACCGGTTATACAAACGGGCATTTCGTGTTACATTGTATGGTTGAAATTAGTAAGTTTTTCCAGTGACATTTACATGTGTAATAGAAACGAACTTCGCCTAGAACCGTTTATTTAAAGCAATGCTAAAACGTATTGGAGACAATGGAAGTGCACTCAAGTTGATAGCTTGCTTGAAATAGATAAAAGCACATCGTGCGCGGGAAACGTTGCTAGGCGACCAACATCTCGGGTGTCCTATTCAATTGCACACAAACCGGTTCAAGCGTATCCTCACCAACTAGGTAAAAACAATAATCAGTTCGCTCATGCATTTAAAAATTTACCCATTAAGCATATCCTCGAAATATGCCAAAACAAATTACGTTATTAGGAGAGAGTGAACTTAGAGTGTAGTCGCTAAAGCCGCACTCGTTGATATTGTTGAACACACAACATTTCAAGCCGAGCCAGATATGTTGTTCTTAATGTGGATAATATGATATTTACATCTTCGATAACTGCCTTATTTCATAGGAATGTGCGTGCTAGTCAGGCTGCGTAAGTAACCGAAAAAACAATTGTCGTAGCTTCCAGAAGTGACGTGAATGAAGCAGGGTCATTCTCCAAACATCGTCCCCTTTCGATGTCGAACTGTTGACAGATGCGTCATAGTCGGAAAATATCATGTTGTTGCAAAAATGAATGCTCACCTGTCATACTGAGCGGACAGAGCGGCATGCAAGTTCTTTTAGAGGGCCAAGACTGTTGATTATTTGCCCCTGGTCGATGCATTCATGTTTGTATATGAATAAATGACAATCGTAAACCATTTGCAGGGACAGTGCCTCTATAGCAATCGAAATGAGAGGTATAACCCGTGACAGGTAGAATAACACCAGTGATATCTTGCGACGAATCACTGTACTGTATGGCAAGGAATACATGTCGATCCATTAGGAGTAAACCACTCGGCCGATTGCAAGAGTAAGATCAGCCGGTTTGATCAGATTTAATCAGGCGGAATTAGCCGACCACAATTGCGGGCATACGACAATACTAATCTGGCTGCCTTAGACACGGCTTTCTCAGAGTGATCATATAGTGTGATCCTGCAACACCATGACTGCACCTACGTATTTGGCTTAGTCGTAATGGCTATTACAGCTTTCTGTAGAATACGTATGCCTCCTCGCCAACTCAGTAAAATATTGATGGATCGATGTCTGCATATTTAGCGATCTAGATGTACAATCGGCGTCTTCTTAAGACAGCAACCCTGCCTTCAGATTAACGCAATTAATCACAGATTAGGCGCATACTTAAAACCACGAAAGCAGGAGTAACACAGGCGTACACAGTTAAACAGTTCAAAACTGAACTATCGCCGCGTTGCGGTTATTTCCGGAATCACGACGCCATCTGCTAGCCTTTTGGGGTTAGGCCGATATTACTTTTTGCAATGGTCCACGATATCGTTCACGGAATGGTTCTTCCAGTTATCAATGTAGATATAGGTTATTGGCATTGGTAGCCGATTAAATAACATATTTCTACTTCTTTTGAAATCATCACACTTTAGCATAATATCCATGCAAAACGTGTTACAATCGTGACCTTTCATGTCCTAATATTTGAGAAAATACACGATTTGGCGATGAAATAAAAATTAATGTGCCAGTTTTACAACGTATCGTGACATTAAAAACAAACCAATAGGTATTCAGATATAACGTTTTCCATTGGATGATTTATCTGTCTCTCAAAATGTATACAATGTCTAACATAAAATACAATGCAGCAATAAAAACTAATACATGAAGCATACTATTATTAATTTTAATGGATTTGAAATTGCGAAAAATTAAGAGAACTGGGGCATTTTAATGATACGAAACCGCTAAACCAACTTCATATATGTTGCCCAATGAAATTTGCTGTGCATTCCTTTAACTTGCAAGTGCGCTTTATGGCACTAATCCAGACAATTCCCCCTCACAACGCGGCCACAGCTTTAACACCATATCGGCAATCCCCTGTTCTCAATACATTACTTCCATTATTTATTACGATAGCTCCGACAAGTTTTACAACTTTTCGTTGTGTAAAACCTAATTTGACAACCACACGGTAGGTAAGCCTAGATCTGTGCATCTAATTAGGCTACAGCGCGTCGCGTACCATTAATAACATGAAATGCAAGAACATAGAGTCGCTTGCAGGCTAACTAATTTACTCTTATTTCTGCATCGACATGATATCTACTATGAAACGGATCTGTCTGTTTCCCGTTGTTTCGCCGTTTTGTTGCGCCGCAGTTAGGCACATGTTTGGCATTTGTATTGCTTACTGTAGTGAGATACGTCCTATCGAATTATATAGTGCGACATCGGAACATTATAATTACTAATCACAGCTGAATTTGTATTTAATTACCATAAGTATGAGGGTTTAATTAAAATCGTATGTCATATTCTGTGTCACCTACATGACAGATGTACTCAGATTACCTTAATCCAGTCTCTCTGAATTGTGCAAATGTTATTGATATTGCAGGATTTATTGGTTTTGTCAATGACAAAATCGCGAACTGCATTAGAGATCATTTACTTGATCTAGTCACCTAGGCGACACTAATTGTTTATTTTGACAACACTACTTTATATTTGTATGTCACGTAGTTGAGAAATGCATACAAATACAGTCTCAATCACTCAACGGCCTTTTTGTACCTATTCTCTTCGGTCCTCTTGGCCCATAAGGCTATAGTGCCTTTAGCCACCTGTTTGATGTCAGTCCACGTCTTCAACCCAGCTCTTGGCTTTTTTCTACGGTTTTCCACCAAGTTGTCTTTGGGCGACTCACTTTCCGTTTCCCTTCCGGTGTCCAAGTCAAAGCCTTCAGGCAGTGGATGTCTTCTTTCCTTCTTATTCCTTCTTAGTATATCTCCTTTCCTCTTACATCTACTGATCTTTACTTCTATTGTGATCTTCTTTAACTTGGTTTCATTCAGGAAATCCAAGTTCTCCAGTTGTGATATAAATTTCCATCTTATGTTATCTTATGTTATCCTTCAGTTATGTTCCTCGTTATCCTGTCGACTACCATCAAGAAAAGGAATCCAGACGTTACATCATCTTGTTTAACTCCAGCTTTCACACAAATCCACTCAGGCTCTTGAATTTCATCTAACACTAACATTAGCTGTCCGAGTATAAGATCTCAATCATCCTTATTATCTTGTGTGGGATCACCTAGCTCTCCATGATTTTCTAAAGGCTCCGCCGATGCACAGGATCAAACGCCTTTTCGAAGCCCACAAAAGTGATGTATACAGTTGTCTGCCATTCCACTACCTGCTCTATTATGTTTCGCAGAATGAATGTCTGATCAACTCTAACTCTGCCTCTTCTGAAGCCTGTTTGTTCACCTCTCAACTAGTTGTCAACTCCAAATTTTATTCTGTCTACACTAACTTCTCCGAACACTTTACTGCGGACGGATGTTAGATAGTATTTCCTTAGTGTTCCCTCCATATATCCCTCCTGGTTGATCAGTCCATCAATATATTACTAGAGTTGTTCTTCACTGCATTTGCTCTCTGACATTTGTTATTTTTGAGGGTTTTTGTATTGTTATGCACTTCTTTCCTTTCATTCTTCCCATACCAGCTGCTTCATCTGCTTATATGGCAAGATTGTCAACACACTTTCTCTTGTCTTGTCTCAGAGATTTCTTCACGTCGTTGTCATTTTGCCCATATTTAATTCTAGTAATGTTGTCTGACTTGGCCACTTTGATGTTGTTCTTCGGTCGTTTCCTTTCTTCTACCAACTCCCACGAGTCCTTCCTGATCCGTAATTTTTGCCCTTTTGCTTTGTACCCCAGTACTCCTCAGCTGTTTTATATGTAGCCCTGTCATTTGTTCTCAACTATATCATCATATGTTTCATCATAATCTTTTAGTACATCATACTTGTTCCACAACTTCAGTGAGAATTGCATTTTTATGGTAGTTTGATTGCGTTAAAAAAATTCTTTTCGCGCGGGTTTTTCGTTTTCTCTTTCGCTTCAAAATGATTTTGTGATCAAGTGATCTCTTGCAATATCTGTTCGTCTCCCTCGTGGCCTTGTTGTCCGTTGCTGATGTCATATGTTGCCTGCTTACTAACTCATGATCTATTTGATTCTTTGGTCTCCCTCTCGGAGAGGCACATGTCTACTTATGGAGAATCGATATGGAAAGATGTTATATTACATAGTCCACAGAAGTCGATGAATATTTCCCCGTTGTCATTTCTCACACCTATTCCATGGCTTCCCATTACATTTCTCACACCTATTCCATGGCTTCCCATTACATTTCTCACACCTATTCCATGGCTTCCCATTACATTTTCATAACCTCGTTTTCTTTCGTTGCCATATATTTTCATCATGCATTTTTCTTCTACTTTCTTCTGCTTTCTTCTTTTCTTCTACTAACTTCTACCGTTATGTTTGCTTCTGTATATGTCTCCATTGATGCACCATATTGTCACTGAATCTACGCTATGTTTGCCTGTGTATATGTCTCCATTGATGCACCACATTGTCACCGATTTCAACGGAGGTGCGCGCAAAGTGGCTCAAAAACTACGGCCCGTACTTAAATTAAGCATATGAGTGTATGAAGTTTCCACAAATGAGAGACAACACCGAGGTAATAAACATGAATGTGTTTATAACGAATCAAAACATATTTAAAATGGTACAAATGAAATAAAGAAACTAACTCTAGATCAGGTTGTCAATACCCTCAACACAAACAAACAAAAAACTACGTTCACTTTAACGTTCACCGTTGAGGCTATTCCACTTCAAGACCGTAACACAGACATCAGTGTTAAGAAATCCGCCACAAGCAGAAAGGCGTATTGCATACTTATAATGCAATGTTCCGAAAACAAATATAGTCACAGAAGGGTACCATATGACGCACAAAGTCAACAAAACCATTCGCGTTAATCTGCTGGGTTGAGTAAGCCGACAACTGACTTTAACAAGATTTAACAAGATTTGCCATCCAAGCCAAAGGCCCAGATGGCAAGTGGACAAGGAAGCCATTGGCTTATCGAGAGTCCAACAATGTTCATCTACTTATAACCCGCCCTCATGAGATATGTGTCTACCTTATTTTTAAACATATTCACGCTGCTAGCAGTTACACAATCTGTAGACAATTTGTTCCATTCATTTATTGTCCTCTGTGAGAACGAGTGCTTCCTGATGTCCAATCTACATTGATCCTTTACTCATTTTACCTCATGTCCTCTAGTTCTGCTATCCTTCTTGAGTGAGAAAAACATATTTCTATCAATATTTTCATACCCATTCAATATCTTAAAAGCTTCAATCTGATCTCCTCTTAACCTCCTTGTCTTTAGAGTTGTTAAACCACATTCTTTCAGGCGTTCTTCATAACTAAGGTCTCTCAGTTCTGGAATCATTTTAGTTGCTCTCCTTTGTATGCGTTCAAGCGTATCTATATCCTTCTTACGATATGGTCTCCATGCTTGTATACAGTATTCTAAATGAGGTCTAACTATTGCTTTATAAAGAGGTATAATTAACTTTTTTCCCTTGTATGTTATGTTTCTTCTAATCAATCCAAGAATTTGATTACCCTTTGAAGCTGCAATACCACACTGCTCTGAAACTTTCATATCAGCGCTTATTGTAACTCCTAAGTCCTTTTCTTTTACAGTAGTACCCAGAACAGTATCTCCCATTTTATAGTTTACATTCAAGTTCCCATGTCCTGTATGTAGGCATTTACATTTCCCAAAATTGAACAACATCTGCCATTTCTCAGACCATTTCACTAATCTGTCTAGATCGTTTTGTAAATGTTGTTTATCACCATCAGTATTAACCTTTCTAAACAAAACAAAAAAACATAACATATTTGTTAAGCATGACCTCGCTTTAAGGAATCCATGTTGAGATGAATTTAATAATTTATGCTTAACGAGGAAGTCCACCATATGGTCTTTAATTAACCTTTCTAATAATTTACAAATCACTGACGTTAAACTCACTGGTCTGTAATTCTCTGACTTATTTCTCGAACCCTTTTTAAATAATGGTATGATGTTTGCTTCTTTCCATTCAAACGGAACAACTCCCTCTTTTAATGACAAGTTGAATACTCTTGCAAGTGGTATACTGATTTGATCTACTGTTTCCATTAGTAATTTTGGAGGAATCCCATCCACTCCCGGTGATTTGTTATCCTTCATTGCCTTTATTTTCTTAGCTACCAATTCTGGAGTTACAACTAACGGTCCTAAATATTCAGATTTAGCCCCCTGAAATTTAGCATCAGCAACTGGTAATGAACTAATATCTTCTTTGGTAAACACTGAACTGAAGTAACCATTTAGGTCTTCCGCCATTAAAAACCCCTGTGATATTATATTTCCAGCACTATCTTCTAGACGTACAACCTTGTCTTGTACGTTTTGTTTACTCCTGACATATGCATAAAAACTCTTGCTGTCATTTTTTATGTTACATGCCAGTTTTTGCTCATAGCTTCTTTTAGATTGTCTGATTTCAGTTGTAGCTGCATTAAGTGCCTCTTTGTATTTTGCATAGTCTTCTTCCTTTCTGGTACGCCTATAAACCCTCCACATAGTTTGTTTTAGCATTATTTTTCTAATAGCCTCTTTTGACAAGTGTTTCTTTCTACACCGTTTTCCTTGTTTTCGGAAGGGAACAAATTTATCGATGATACTCTCAATTTCATATTTTAGAATATTCCAACATTCAATTGCGGTCTTATTCATCAGCATGTTATTCCAATCTAGCTGTGCTAAATATTTTCTCATATCTTTGTAGTTACCTTTGTGGAAGTTTCTCTTGTACGTTTTCTTATTTTTACTTTCTGATTTTACATTGATGTCAAAATGTATTTGATTATGATCACTATTACCCAATGGTTCAAATATTTTTACATTGTCCACTAATTCTTTTTGTGATGACAAAACTATATCTAATACATTTTCTCCCCTGGTTGGTTCTAGTACGTGTTGAGTAAGAAAGCTATCCTGGATTAAACATAGAAATTGTTGATCCTCAATCCCTGTGCTCTCTAGAGAATTCCATTGTATGTGTCCATGGTTAAAATCTCCCATTATGATACATTCCCATTTACTAACTTCCTTTATAGCGTTTTTTATTTTTGTGTTGTCCTCTTCGTTTATGTTTGGACTTCGGTAAACTAATCCAATAGTTAATTTTGAATTTCCTGAAACAATTTTGCACCAAACAGCTTCATCGCAATCTGCTTCCCTTTCTAGTTTTATTTCATAAGCCTGAATAGATTCTTTAACATATAAAATAGCTCCCCCGCCCCTTCTTCCTATTCGATCTTTCCTCATCATCATCATGCTGTCAGTCGCTATGCGACAAAGACTGCTTTCATTTCTTGACCGCCGCACTCCATTTAGTTCTCTGCTATGAGAGTGATGTCCATGAGTCGGTCTTTATGTCTCTCAGCTTTTTTTTTAGGTTTCTCTTGATGGTATCCTTGAACCGGAGACGAGGGCGTCCTCTCTGTCTGTGACCAGAAGACAATTGAGAGTAGAGGATCTGCTTTGGTAGTCTGTCTGATGACATCCTCATGAGGTGTCCAGTCCACAGGAGATTCTTTTTGATCAGAAGATCTTCCATAGAGGGCAGCCCTATCCGACCGAGTATTTCCTTGTTTGTCACTTTGTCCTTCCAGGTTAGCCCCATGATCGAACGCAGATGTCGCATCATGAAGGCATGCAGCTTTTTCACCTGTCGTCTGTACACTGTCCAGGCCTCGGCTCCGTATAGTAAGGTGGATAGCACAATTGCGCGGTAGATCTTGCCTTTGACCCGCGTGGACACATGATGGTTGTTCCAGAGTCTCTGGCGTAATCGGCCGAAAGATGCGCTAGCCTTGGCCATCCTCCTCTGTATTTCAGCATCAATGCGTCCATCACTTGATATAGTGCTTCCGAGGTAGGTGAATTCCGGAACAGAGTTCAGCTTGTTTCCATCAACCATGATATCCTCCTCTCGGGTTCTTGTAGAGTTGGGTTGGTACAACACTTCCGTCTTCTTGATGTTAATCTTCAGGCCGAACTTCTTTGATGCATCGGAGAAAGCATCCACTATTCTCTGGATCTCTTCAGCGGAGTGGGCGACCAGTGCACTGTCATCTGCGTATAGCAGCTCTCTCACAAGTATCTGGGTAGTCTTGGTCTTCGCTCTGAAGTGTGCGACGTTGAATAGGTCAGCGCTCTGTCTAGACTGTATATAGACGCCATCTCCCATGCCTCGGAAAGCCTCGACAAGCATTGCTGATAGGAAGATGGAGAAGAGCGTGGGGGCCAGTACACAGCCTTGCTTGACACCATTGGTAACACCGAAAGTTTCCGAGACTTCCCCTCCAACACTCACATTCGCCATCATTCCCGTATGTAGAGCATCGATCATGGTTGTGAATTTCTCTGGGCATCATTATTTCCTCAGTAGCTGCCATAGCCCGGTCCTTCCGACTGTATCAAACGCCTTCGTGAAGTCGACAAATACTATATATATAGTGGTCGGTCCTGCTCAATGCACTTTTCTTGTAGTTGTCGAAGACAAAATATCATGTCCGCTGTGCTCCGGTTGGATCTGAAGCCACATTGTGTCTCCGGAACTACTTCTGGTGTTATGTGAATAGATAGTCTGTTGAGCAGGATCCTGGCGAAGATCTTGCCTGCTATGGAAAGAAGAGAGATTCCTCTGTAGTTCCCACAGTCTGTTCGATCTCCTTTCTTGTAGATGGTTACAATGCTGGCATCCTTCCACGCTTGTGGTACAGTACCCTCCTCCCAGGCTTTGGTGATTAATTGGTGCAGTCTGTTGGACAGATTGTCTCCTCCGTGCTTCCATACTTCAGCAGGAATTCCATCACCCCCAGGTGCTTTGCCATCTTTCAGGCCGGCGATTGCTCTAGCCATCTCATCCATGTTTGGAATCTCATCAAGGCATGTGTTGGTAATGCGCTGCTGGATGTTGACAAGAGCTTCAGGGACGTTGAGTAGTTTTTGGAAGTGTTCACTCCATCTTGCCACAACTCTCTTGCTGTCGGAGAAGGTCTCCATTCCATCTGTTAACTTCAGGTGAACAGGTCCCTTTTTCGCGGGTCCCCACACTTCCTTCAGTCCATTGTAGAAACCCTTCATGTCGTTTCTGTCTGCAGATCTCTGCAGCTCCTCTGCCTTCATTTCCCACCATTCTGACTTCAGGGCACGGGTGCGTTTTTGTAGCAGTCTGCAGGCATCTTTGTACGCTGCAGTGGTGGATCTAGTACTCCTGGTCTGCAACACTCTCTGGTGGGATTGGTCTCTTCTGCTCATTAGATTTTGTAGCTCCTGGTCGTTGGGGTCGAACCAGTCCTGGTGTTTTCTGTCTGGCTTGCCGAGAAATGTTTTAGCTGTGTTGTATACTACCTGTTGCAGAGCTGCCCATTCCTCATCTGGTGTTGAGCTTTCCTTCTCCTCCCATTGGGCGAGAGCGCTGTCCATCTCCTGCTCGAAGCTCTCCCTATGACTGATGGTACGTAGTTTTGCTGTGTTTAGCTTGGTCGGTTTTCTTACCCCTTGTCTGTTGTGCTTTTGTCGTACTCTAAATGCCACTTTTGACCTCAGCATATGGTGATCGGTCCAGCAGTTAGCTCCACGCATGGCTCGAGTACTGTGGATGTCCATCTTATCCCGACACCTCGTGATGATGAAGTCGATCATATGCCAGTGTCTGGAACGAGGATGCATCCAGATGGTCTTGCGTTCATCCTTCTGCTTGAACATGGTGTTCGTCACTATCAGTTCGAACTCAAAGCACAAAGCCAGTAAAAGCTCGCCATTGGAGTTGCGTTTCCCGATCCCATATTTGCCCATGACCATGGTCCATTTGTCATTGTCTCTTCCTATCCTTGCATTGAAGTCTCCTATCAGCAATAGCTTATCGGTACGAGGGATGTCTCTGAGCGTACTTGACAGCTGGTTGTAGAAAGCCTCCTTGTTATCGTCCGGGTTTGTCATTGTTGGAGCGTAAACACTGATAATTGTAGCATAGTTGTCCTTGCTCAGAGGTAGTCTCATCATCATGATTCTGTCACTTACTGGCCGTGGCATTTCTGTCAGCATTGTCACGATGTCCTTCTTTATAGCAAAGCCCACTCCAGCCTCCATTCTCTCTCCTTTGGGTCTGCCACTCCAGAAGAAAGAGTATTCCAAGTCATTAAGACTACCAGACTCTGAGAACCTTGTTTCGCACAGGGCGGCAATGTCTATATTGTACTTGGCGAGTTCCATTGCTACTAGTGCAGTACGTCTTTCCGGTCGGTCGGTTACTTCTCGGTCGAGGAGAGTCCTGACGTTCCATTGAGCGATTGATAGTTGTTCTCTTCTTCCTAGCTGATTTTTCACTGTCGACGGAAGATGAGGTCGAGCAGCGCGGTCCTTGGTAACCCGGGCGACGACCGGTCCGGTATGGTAATTCGTGCGGTTGTGCATTTCCTGAGAGCTGCTTGCAAAAAGTGTTGAAGTGCTGCTGGCTTTTGCAAGTTACTAGCGGCACTCTCTCGGGGAGCAAATAGAGGTCTCACACCGGCAAGAACACGTCAAGACAGGCGCGAGCTATTTATCCCTGCAGTGGCTGGTCGGGAGATGTTGGGAGTTCCATTCATCAACCACCCTTGATGCTGTCACAATGACATGGTTTTCTGTCAGGGTTTGCTCCCTTAGCCTTCGGTTCTGTCGAGAACCTGTATCACAAGACAGTGATTTTCAACTCTGCAATGCAGGGGCGTCAAACTCCCTGAGGTATTGTAGTACCAGAGGTACTGTAATACTTGCATAGATCTTTCCTAAACATTACGTATCCTGTCAGTCCTAATTCAGCATCTGTTATATCTATGTTGGCCCATGATTCAGTTACACCAATTATGTGAGGGTCAATATCTTCTACCATAATGTTTAATTCGTTTTTCTTATTTACTATGCTCCTTGCATTTAAACATACGCATCTATAACCTTTTTCAGAGATGTTTTTCGGATGATTTGATATTGATTTATCTGTGCTAGTGGCCTCTTGTTCTGCTTGAGACACCTCTAGGTAACCCCCCTGCCCTTCTAGTTTAAAGAATGTTTACTTCCAAAAATATTTGTCATTGTACCCAAGTCGCTATCTACTGCTGCTGAAAGTTTGTCCGCGAATACTGCCGCCCCCTTTCCACTTAAATGAAGCCCATCCTTCATGTACATATCTGCCCTCCCAACAAAACTTCCCCATAAATCCACAAATCCAACTTCCTCTTCCCTACACAGCCTCTGGACTAACATGTTAATTGCCATCCCCCGACAATTTCGATATTTGTGACCCCTCCTGCCCATTACAGGTAAAATCCCTGACTGTATTACCTGCTCAACCCGCGTCTGTTTTAGTGTTCTGACCAACTGCCTATATTTCCTAACTATGGCAGTTGTACCCTCCCTCTCTACGTTATTTGTCCCTACGTGTACTAAAACAGATCCACCCTTACCCGAGCCTACGATGTTTTTTACCCTCTCAGTTATCGCCTCTATTTTGGCTCCAGGCAAGCAGACCACCACATCATCTCCCTTGTTTAAGACTCTGTCGGTCTTCCTAACTATCGAATCCCCCACAAACACCCTCGCTCTCTTCCTCACCCCCTCTATCACTGCTGCAGAATAACTCTTCCTTTCGATCCCCTCCATCACATTCTGTCCTGACCCCTTCCCTCCTGTCTCCCCCACTTCCCACTCCTTTGCTCTTGTCTCTCCCACTCCCCTCTCCTTCACTCCGGTTGTTTTCCCTTCCGTCTCCCCCACTCCCTATGACCTGTCACCTTCCCTCCTCTCAGCTTCCTCCCAGGCTGAGGTGAGCTCTCCCTAGCATCTCTCGTGTCTTTCCCCACTTTATCGTCTACAGTTCCCCCACCGGAACTACTGGCACAACTCCCCTGTTCCCTTCCCACCATTGCCACAACGAGCAGCCTCAGCTCTTCCAACTCCACCTCTACTTCCTTCATCCTTGCGCATCCCCTACACTCAAAACTAAAACTATCTGCCTGGACCTCAGCCCAGGACTTCTCGCACCCAGACTTGACGAAATCCACCCAGTTACTGCAACTGCCACAAATTAAGTGCCTTGTTGCCTTTAACTGCCTTTTGCACGGCGCCATCATACAATTTAGTTTTAATTAGTTTGCTACGTTAGCCTTGAATAAGGCTGTTTTTGTGATCAAAAGAACACTTTAGGCTAAAAATCCTGCCACCTAGCGAATACGGAGAACACTGTGTAACAAAACAACGAAGTCAGTGTGTACTAATTTACGCTAAAATCCTGCTGTTAATTCCTTTTTACCGAAAACGTTGACTACCACTATGTCAGATATTACCTTATGTATGTAATTTAAGTAAATAAATCACTTTATCTTATATATATATATTAGCCAATGTAAACGATAGCTCGATGCACGGGTTGAATGACCTGTAAACAAACTCCCTTTTATCACTCGTTGAGTTTGAATCCGGGAAAAAAAAATACTACCTCTGTTAACAACAACGGTTTCTTAATATATGTCTACAAGAAGTTGGTGAACAATATTTGTATAATACTAATACTTATTCTAACCAATATTCAATGTTACTGACTATTCACTGTTATGGCCGTCGGTCGCATTGTCTCACCGCAGGTTGAATACGTCGGATGTCAATAGATTGTGGAGACTTCGACGTTTCGTGACGGCGGCTGACGCGGACGCTCTGGTGTCGTACGCGGGGAAGGCAGTTGAACAGTCGGCTGAACGCTCTGTAAGCCGGCCGTCAACATGACTTGGAGACGACGAACGTGTCGTGAAGATGGCTCATGCGGACGCTCTGTTGTCGTACATGGAGAAATAGCTGAACAGTTGTAAGCAGTCAGTACGTAGCAGAAAACGCGATGCCGTAGATGCAGACGGTCAACGCGTACAGTCAAACAATGCGGTGTAATTACCGGCGTGGCATTGTGTTGTCTGGGTTTTCACTCGCCGTTGTCAAAGCGAGCAAAGTTGTAGAGGGTTTTGCGACTTCGCGATTAACGCGCACTCATCATACCGGGCCTAGCCGGACATCATCGTTGGAACTCTAATGCCGCATTTGTGTGTTCTGGCCCCTCTCCTGAATACACTTTACTTCACGTCTTATACCCATCGCTTGGTAACTTTCCCACCAAATCACAAGGTCAGCATTAGCCAATCAAAATTAATAAACATCTGCGGACGGTTCCATTACGTTAATACCCCTTTTTCTATAATGTGCAACGCTAAAAGCTAAAACATCATGGGTACAATTATTGCATAACCTGTTCATGCCCCACGCCTAACAATAAACTTCCAATGTGGGCTCCCACCCAACACTTGGATACAATTGCATAACTTGTTTATGCCATCCGTCTTTATACACTCTAATTTTATTTCATTTACCTCACCATATCCAGGAAAATAGTTCATAGTAATATCAATTCGCAGAAATGCGACACATATATTTCATCAAATTTGAATAACACCCACAAGACCATAACATTATCACGTCACATGAACACAAATCTACATATGCACAATCGACATAAAACATATTACAACGTACTAACAAAAGATGCAAATAAGGTACACATATATAATGCCATGATAAACCACCATACGCATATTATATTGCACAGTTTACATAGGTAATCTACGAATACTAAATGACATTTGGCGAATTATTTCTACAATGTTTGAGCGGCTTACATGAAAACATTTTAAATAATATCCTAGATGATAATACAAGTCAGACTAATGAAGTAAATCCTATGCGTCTGTTCTCATATTTCGATTTAGATGCATTTATTGCTTTATGCAAAAAGAAAACAAATTGCTTCAGTGCAATAAGCTCAAATATACAATTTATTAATAAAAATGTTACCGAACTAGAGGCATTCGCCGATGAATCAATTTTTTTTAACGTTCTTTACATTGATGTAAAAACATACAACGCAATAAATAAGATGAGCATTCGTGAAGCAAAGATATTACACTGTGAATAACTTTTCGACAAATACAAATTCAATGCACCAAACACATGAAAAACAATTGATGAAATTATATCAAGAGAGAACATTAACACAGTTTCCAACATGCTTACGGCAATAATAAGACATATACTAATAAGGTTGACATAGCTAATTAATTTTTTTTACAAATTACGGAAATAGGCCCTAATCTTGCTGAAGGCATATCGTGAACAAATACAAATAATTTTACTCCCACAAGGCTCAATTTGAGCTCCTGTGTTATTCATTAAGGCAGTACTATCTATAAACTCATTACATACGCCGATGATGCTTCTCTAGTAAGTACATTCGGATCTTTTATAAATGATACAAACAATGCAGATACTGAATATTTGATAAATTGAGAGCTCCGCAATATAGCAGAATAGCTAAAACAAAATAAAGTATTAAACATCAACAAAACTAAATATGTGATGTTTCAAATGCCGAACAAAAGGGAAATAGTACCCAAATTAACGATTCATGGTGTAAACATTGAAAGAGTCAAACATTTCAGCTTTTAAGCCTAATATTAAACACACATCTAAATTGGCATAAATATATTGAGAAAGTAGCAAATACGTGTTCAACTGGAATTATAACTACGTTGAAGCATGTCTTACCAATAAGTATCAAAATTACACTATATAATTCATTAATATTAATGCTTAATGATCTGGGGCTACCTATTTAATATGATAACGAAATTACAAAAGAAAGCTATTAGAATAATATATATAAGACAATGCAACTCACATACTTAGCCATTATGTAAAAACTTCTTCTCTGTGCTAAAGGTTGAAGACTTACTGAAGATACAGATACTGCGATTCTATTATAAATTCATGCAGAAACAGTTACCAGCATACTTACAAAACTATATATATATATATATATATATATATATATATATATATATATATATATATATATATATATATATATATATATATATATATATATATGAATAAACAATTATGTATGTTTGTATGTCTGTCTGTCTGTCTGCCATTACTATGAGCATGTTATGTTTATGCACAATGTCCACAACTGATTGTAACTGTTGGTAGGCATTGATTTTCCTGACCATTTGCTGGTACATGCATATGTTTGCATAATCGTATTTGGAGTAGAATTTAGCATATATAATCCTATCGTTGGTAGGTTTCCATTCCAGTAATGATTACTGTGCTTTCTTTCTCACCATTATTGCCACTCCGTGTCTATGTAGGTTCTCTTCTCTCACATAAAAAATACATTTTCTCCGGTGTTTAACTTGACTCTCCCGTCCATGTGCATTCACTAATACCTATGAAATCGATTTTATATTTATCCACTTCCTTTGCAAGTTAAAATTTCTATCCGTAAAAAAGAGATATTATTCCTATTGAAAGTATTAATATTTTTGAAAATAGACGATTTGGCGATAAACTAATATATGTTTGTCTTACGACATGAATACAGACCAGTTTACTGCAATTATAGACATACCAATAAATCTCCTTTAAACGTAGAACATCGAACATGACTTTTGGGTGAAACAGACATGCCGCTTAGTGAGAATGGAAGACACCCTATTACTAATATAAACCGATAGGTGACGCCACTAGAGATTCGATTATCCGTTGGCAATCTTAGTTGCTGGTATAAGGTGGATAGACAGTGAAACACGTGTATATAACATCTGCCAAATGTTACTTAGTGATATTAAATGATAACACACGATAGACCAACGTACAAGCGTTTTCAGCTAGCACAACACGTTTCCACATTTTGTATTTTGTGTTACGACGTTGGTCAGGTCACGAATAATGTTATGGCAACGTTGTAGCTATGTGTTTTTGAAATGTTGTTGCGGCGTTGTGTGACAACGTTTTGGCGACGTTGTAGTACGTTGTAGGCACGTAATCACTTGGTAGTACAACGTTACCGGTGCAATTTTAATAAGTATCCAGCAACGTGCAATGTCCACGTAGGGGAAACCGGGGCTGGTTGTACACAAGGCCCGTTGTTACAGAGTCGTTTTACGAAAACATAACATGCACATATGGAGTTACGTTCTACAGTAGTTGATTGGAAGTCCACCAGCATACAAAGTTAGTAAAGGATCAGTGTAGATTGGATATCAGGAAGTACTCATTCTCACAGAGTACAATAAATGAATGGAACAAATTATCTACGGATTGTATAACCTCTAGCAGCGTGAATATGTTTAAAAACAAGTTGGACACATATCTCAGGAGGGCGGGTTAAACGGTGACGAACACTGATGAACTCTTGATAAGCTAATGGCTTCTTGTCCACTTTGGCTTGGATGGCAAATCTTGTTAAATCTACATTATCCAAAAATCGGTGGTAAAGAAGACGACATTAACGAGTTGTGGACAAAAATATGTTTAGCTATGTCCAAATGATATTATCTCATGCAGCCACTTTTGACGTGTCGTGAATGTAACTGGAAATGTACTGTATAGTATCAAGTACTGTGCTATGTAGAAGTTAAACTTAAATTCTGAATTTGTTATCATCCACATGCGTTCAACTGCTAAAGTTATGATTGGGACAAGTTGCTACGTCTGCAACAACGCTCGGGCTGTTCGTATCGGTGACTGTGGAGCCTAGCATGCTTGTTTTAGGTACCCTATTTGAACAATTAAGGTACGCATCGGTCTGCGCATTGTAGTCGTAACATGAAATCAACACATAAGTTGTGCTGTCGATTGAAAGTATGTCCTGTATGCCAACAAAAAACTGATACGTGTTTTAGAAAAATAACATTAATAAAAACCAGAAAAAAAAACATAATTTAAACGTAATACAAGAAGCACCTTCTAACGAACCAGGTGTTATGTAAATTCGTTGCAGAAAATTTAGTTCGGAACTCGTGTGATTTTAAGATAGCAAACCCATTTTTTTGCCAGGCACGTCGTTGGTTTGTCTATGCATATAGAGATGAATAATAAATATACATTTCGGCCAACTTTTACTGAAATGACATTACTACTTGTAAGTAAAATTTTGCTTTTGATAACAGTTTGGCTAATTTTGCTGCTAATTATGTTTTCCGTGGGTTAATTAATTACATATAATAATAAATATTAAAATTGTTATGCATATCTGACACATTATGCTTTATATAATATTAACATATGAAGTTGCAATACTCATACAAGTTTTATATATGAGTAATAAATAAATCTTTTGTCATGACCAGATCACAGTATTTTTTAACTTGGCTAGTGACGTAGCTGTTACTATATCAGATATTTCACCAATTTCCCAATATTTCTTTGCCTTTTTATAGAGATAAATCATAAAAGAACATCTTAGCCAAGTTTTATTTTAGTTACATTACTCAGTTAGGGTTGAAAATGAGTTCAAATGAGGTTTTCCGTGATTTAAATTACATAAAATAATTAATATTACCATTTGTGTTATGCGAGTTTGACATATTATGCTTTATATAATACGAATGTATAAAATTGCAATATTCCTGCAATTTTTATATTTGAATAGTAAATAAATCTCGTGTGATGACTGATTATGATCAGAGTATGGTATTTTGCTGTTGACGTAGCTGTTACTTTGTCAGATATTTAAAAAAAAAACACGGGACCCCCCCACCCCAACTTTTTGACCTTTCGGGGTCTCGTGGATTTCAAACAAACTCTAAAACAAAAAAAATAAAGTTTCATTATTTTTATTTCAAGGTAATTGACCACCTTAATAAATATTGCATTATTAATTGAAATGTGAATGTTCGTGCGTGTGTGTGTGAGTGGGTACGTGTGTGTTTCATTCAATCAAGTAGCAAACGCAGTACACACATATATATATATATATATATATATATATATATATATATATATATATATATATATATATATATATATATATATATATATATATTGTCATTCACTATCTCATGCTACATTGAATAATTTATATTCCATTCACAATTGTTTGTTATGTACGAATCCATGGGACGTGTTCACTTTGATATACAACAACGGGCCATGTGTACAACTAGCCCCGGTCTCAACGTGGACATTGCACAGTGCTGGATACTTATTAAAATTGCGCTTGTTCGTTATTATGGACCGGTTGAAAACGCTTGTACGTTGGTCTATCGTGTGTTATCATTTAATATCACTAAGTAACATTTGGCAGATGTTATATACACGTGTTTCACTGTCTATCCACCTTATACCAGCAACGAAGGATTGCCAACATATAATCGAATCTCTAGTGGCGACTCCTATCGGTTTATAATAATAGCAGGATGTCTTCCATTCTTACTAAGCGGCATGCCTGTTTCACCCAAAAGTCATGTTCGATGTTCTACGTTCAAAGGAGACGATTTATTGGTATGTCTATGATTGCAGTAAACTGGTCTGTATTCATGTCGTAAGACAAACATATATTAGTTTATCGCCAAATCGTGTATTTTCAAAAATATTAATACTGTCAACAGAAATAATATATGTTTTTATGGATATAATTTAAAATCAACAGGGATGTTATCGATACTAATAAATTCACACACACGCACGCACGCACGCACGCACGCAAACACACACACACACACAAACACACTGCACTCGTGAACACGTGTACACCGCGAGCATTGTATCAATAGCACAATTATTGGGGAGCACTAAGTGCATCGAAATTGGCAGAACAAAAACTTTCCCTGTCTGTAACGTTTTTTGCACAATAATCGCTGTCATTCACACAGTCACTCTTATATAACGCGTGTTCATGTGTGCTCGCGATTTACTGAAGTTTCCGGTAAATTCTTATTAGATGGAGTTATTTATGTAGAAGAAAATTGAATTAGTACCAGATACGCGTACTGGACATTCTGCATCGATTCATCTGACGACAATATATGCCGTAATTGCATCTGAGATTTTGCGCTTCGGAGCAGTCTCTAGTAATTAACGTAACGCTGAAGCTACTGTCACAGTGAATGCACTGATAATTAAGGTGCTGACATTTGAACTGTTGATGTGAAGATAAAGTGTTCTAAAACTACTATTCAATTAATTGGGAGGGAGGGAGGGAGGGAGGGAGGGAGAAGAAAGAAAGAGAATTGTGCAAAATTAATTCCGACAGGACTACGCCATATTCAGAAAACAAAACATCGCGGATTTACGAGAATTGAAGACGGTCAAGGCAAAGAGGCTGGGGTAAGCACTGTGGAATGAGTGCACCGACCCGGCAGAAATAAACGCACTGCAGCACATGTTTAGCACAAGGGCCGATTCGTCACCGCATAGAAAGAGTAAACCGGAGGACGTCGCAGCTAACAGCCGCTGCAATAACAGAGTGTACCGCGTAATATATCTAGTGAGTTGATCCACGCTCTGCAAACATCCATAATCCGAGTGTTTTCGAGTTTGGAATTCCCACAAATTTGTTCGGAAACACTGACGATTTTTTATATTCTCTATAGCTGTGTTATTTACATAATTTATATAATACTATTATTTAAAAAAACCTTTTAAAATCACCACAAAGAAGCGGTTTTTGTCTCGTTAATATACGTTACTCTACACTCCGCTAAATTAATTTTATGAAAATTCGTCGTCGATTTTCGAACCAGCCATTTCGTCTCTTGATCAGCTATTTTCGACACTCGTCATTCTACATTAATTCTGCATATGAGTGAAGATGTTCATTAGACTGGATGGTTCAAATTAGTGATATTTTTTAGTTATTTTAAAGTCGGATCTAAGGACTAAATATTAGAGAAAACTAACTGCCATCCTGGCCAGACTAAAGAGAGAAGGGAAGATCACAGAACAACAGCACTTCTATCTCTACCCCTCAGCAGAAGCCATCCCTAGGCTGTACTGCACACCGAAAATCCACAAAAAAGACAACCCCCTTAGACCGATAGTGGACTATTCTGGCTCAATAGCTTAAGAAGCCTTGCAGATCTGCTTGGTACAATGGTAGGACTGTTGCAACAATATGTCAAAAACTTAAGACACATGACAGATGAATTGAAATCAATGACCCTACATGAAGATGAAATTCCCCATGATGTGTCTTTCCTCAGTAACACGCCTATATCTAAGACTATGGAGATAATCAATACCAGACTACAGAAAGACACCACCTTAACAGACAGGACGAGACTGGAAATAGAAGATATCATGGCATTATTGGACTTGGCACAGCCATGGGTAGCCCAGTGTCCCCTATCGTCGCCAACCTCTTCTTGGAACATCTCGAACAAGAGGCTATTGCCACAGCCCCGATCAACTGCCGACCTAGAATGTGGAAACGTTATATAGATGACATACTAGAAGTACAAACAGGGATGACGCACCTGACAGACCATCTAAACGGAGTGGACGAGACAAACAGCATCAAATTCACACCCGAAGAAGAACACATTTTTGGAGACTCTACTAGCGAGGAAGGAATCGGGAGATGTGAAACTACTAATCTTCCGAAATAATACCCATATAGACCAATACCTAAACTTTTCCTCACATAATCCATTACACCAGAAGATGGGAGTGATCCTTACCTTACTAGACAGATGCGAAACATTTGTGATAGAGGAGGAAGATAAACGGAAAAGAGAGAACACATCAAGGAAGCTCTAACGAGATGCGGTTATCCACGATGGACCATATCAACTGTACAGAGAAAGATGAAAACAAAGAAGGAAGATAACATCATAAAGAGGGCAAAGGCATGGTGGTACTTCCATATGTCCAAGGATTATCCGATACCACATCACGGATCATGAAGATATACAATGTGAGTACAGCAATGTAGCCTCACAACACCATCAAGAGGTCACTAGTAAAACCAAAAGACAAAGTCGAACCACAAAAGATGTGCGAAGCTGTGCATTCCATAAAGTGTAAGAACTGTAATGCCACATACGTGTAAGAACTGTAATGCCACATACGTGTAAGAACTGTAATGTCACATACGTGTAAGAACTGTAATGCCAAATACGTGTAAGAACTGTAATGCCACACACATCGGAGAAACGAAACGTACCATAGGAACCCGCATCAACAGAAGCAACAGAAAAACATAGGAAAAAGAGATGCATAAATCAGCTATCACGGATCACATGACTCAACAAAATCATATCGTAGACTGGGAGGGGGCCAAATTTGTAGACAGAGAGTCGAACTGGAGAAGAGGCATCAAAGAAGCGATGTGGATAAGAAAAACTAAAGACAGCATGAATCGAGATGAGGGCCGATACCGACTCTCATACATCTACGATGATCTCCTGAAGGGCCACCCAGGGCGCGGCCGCGGGGGGGCACACACCAGAGTGATACGTGATAGAATGACTACCGTGTCGCCATCCAGCGGTAGTCGTCTGAAGAAGATTGCTGATAGCAGTCGAAACGTCACGGGGATAAAAGGTAAACTGACTGTAAAATAAGTAAAAATATTACTCATTTAATTCTGCATGTTCGAGAGATCATGTTTTTCTTTTTTTGTTTGCTGTTTCTCGTCTTTAATAATTTCGCCCTTTCTTTAGAAGAATATCTTCACTACATTAGTAATCCGACAACACTGGAAACCAGAAGATTAAGAGTGTGTGCGTGCGTTTGCGTGCGTGCGTGCGTGTGTGCGCGTGTGCGTGTCCGTGTCCGTGTGCGTGTGTGTGTATTTTAAAATACTGAATTGTTATGAAGATACTGATAGAAATGACTTCTTCAAACTTATAAAAGTAATACAACTTATAAAAGTAATACAACTTATAAAAGTAATACAACTTATAAAAGTAATACAACTTATAAAAGTAATACAACTTATAAAAGTAATACAACTAGAGGGCACAAAGTAGCATTTGTAAAAGAAAAATGTCGAGTGTATTTGAGAAAGTGCACCTTCTCACAGACGACGATAACCAATTGGAACATATTATCTACTGATTGTGTTAATACTAGCTGTCTGAAAATGTTCTTAGAAATTGACAGATATCTGAAAAGGTGATAGTAGAAAAACACTTAAGAAACCATTGGCATCTTTATCCTCATTTATTGCAATCTGGAGCGTGTTGCTCTGGCAACCTTGTTAAGTCTTGTAAACCTTTTGATCAATGAATACTTCTCATCTAGATTATTTTGTTTTAACGATTAGCAACTAAATACAGGCATTTAAATGCGACTGACGCTCGTTTGTATTTTGTTCATCATCTATGCCATGAAAAGTATAACGAATATTTATTGTGAACCTGAACAAAATTACAAATAACATTTCGAGACTGAATTTCGATTAATTATGCAAATAGCCTAATTCGTATTACATAAAAAAACTCGACGTTGTAGTTCCAACCATATTTAGTCTTAACTTGCAAAACAACTCATTATTACTTAAAAACACAGAATATGTCATTTGGTTATTGCGCTAAATTCTTTTCGAGTCTCTGTTGCAGTTTTTAGGGTTGTTATTTGGAAAGTCATCTGGTTACCTGTGTGGCTTAGGGTCAATGACGCCTAGTCAGTGAGCCAATCTTTGCATAGACCGCACATTGAAATATCTGGGCATATGGTGTTTGATCCACACGCAAGAACCACGACGAATTCCCGGCAGATGGTAGCACTTTTTTACAGGTTGCCCCCTCTGGAGAGTGTGGCGGGAGAACTGCGAAGCATACTTACACAACGACGACTGACACCGGTGAGGATACGATTTATCTTTATAATTATAATGGCCAATATATTCCTACTTATAAAATATGATTGAATTATTTTGGTAAAACAAGAAGCAGCAAGCAATTCCTGTAGATATACTCATTGTGTCTAATTTCATGGACAACGAACATGTTTACTGTAACTTTACTTTAATAAAACAAATAAATATGTCAAATACTTAGTGTTTCACGGAAACCATCCTTTTTGTGACGCCATATAGAATGAGTCTTTAAATTAATATCGAAATATGGTTGTGTGCACTAATACAGAACCAGAAAGCAAGACACGTATTTTCCACAGCATTATTGTTGGCGCCAAAAGGCATACAAAACGTGAAACAAATTATCAATTACATATACGTTTCGTTCAGGTATAGGCAATCTGTCAAATGTAATATATAATACTAATGCATGGTTGTACCATATGTTGATAATTAATGTAGAAAATGTGGTGTATCAAATATGTGCTGTCAATCGAGAAATTAAAACATATTTAATTTTTTAACAAGATTTAACAAGATTGCCATCTCAGACAACAACTCCCAGATGGCAAGTGGGCAAGGAAGCCATCTATGTGTAGCCCGCCCTTTTCAGATATCTGTCCATTCTATTTTTAAACATATTCACACTACTAGCATTAACACAATCATTTGGCAGTTTGTTCCATTCATTTATCACCCTCTGTGAGAGTTCTTTCTCATGTCCAACCTACACTGCTCCTTAATTAATGCTGCTTTGTGTCCTCTGGTTCTACTGCCTTCTTTAAGTTTGAAGAACATATTCCTATCAATATCCTCATAACCGATCACTATTTTAAACCCTTCTATTTCGTCTCCTCTTAGTCTTCTGGTCTCTAGTGTTGTCAAACCACATTGTAATAAGCGGCTCTCGTAACTAAGGTCTCTCAAATCAATTCTGGAATCATTTTAATTGCTCGTCGTTGTATTCTTTCTAGCTTGTCTATGTCCTTTTTACGATATGGCCTCCATGCTTGAATACAATATTCCAAGTGTGGTCTAACTATTGCTTTGTACAGGGGTACAATTAGCTGTTTCTCCTTATACGTGATAGTTCTCCAAAGTAGCCCTAGAATTTGATTTCCTTTCGAAGCAGCAATCCCACATTGCTCTGAACCTTTCATGTCAGCACTAAATGTTACTCCTAAGTCCTTTTCTTGTGTGGCTCTACCTAGTACAGCATTCCCCATTCTATATTCTTCGTCCATGTTTCCATGTCCTATGTGTATGCATTTACACTTCCCAACATTGAATAACATTTGCCATTTTTCTGACCATTTAACTAATTTATCTAGATCATCCTGTAAACTTTATTTATCTGCAACATTAGTAACCTTTCTGAATACTGTTGTGTTATCTGCAAATTTCAGTACTTTGCTAGATGTCACATCTTCCAAATCATTTATATATATTAAAAATAGTATAGGGCCTAATACTGATCCCTGTGGTACCCCACTCAGAACAGATTTCCAGTTTGAAATCTCAACATCTACTATTACTCTCTGTCTTCTGTGTGTAAGCCACTCTTCTATTCAGTTGATTACATCATTACCTATACCATGGGCTTTTAGTTTAAGTAGCATTTTTTATATGGCACTTTATCGAAAGCTTTCTGAAAATCTAAGTAGATAACATCCACTGATGACCCGTCATCTACCCACTTTGTATTTTCTTCCAAAAAACATAAGAGATTGGTTAGACATGACCTTACTTTTAGGAACCCATGTTGAGATGTATTTATTAAGTTATGTTTTACAAGGAATTCCACCATGTGATCTCTAATTAATGTTTCGAGTAATTTACATACAACTGATGTTAAACTCAGTGTTCTGTAATTTTCTGGCTTGTTCCTCGATCCCTTCTTAATTAGCGGCGCAATGTTTGCTTCTTTCCATTCTGAAGGAACTATTCCTTCTTCTAGTGAAAAGTTAAAAACATTTGCACGTGGTGTACTAATTTGCTCAACAATTTCCTTAAGCAGTTTTGGTGGTATCCCATCAACTCCCGGTGATTTAGTATCTTTCATCTTCTTAATTTTCTTTGCTATCATTTCAGGAGTTACAAATAACTGCGCTAAATGTTCTGATTTACTGCCCTCAAATTTAGTAAATGGAACTGAAAGTCTGCTAATATCTTCTGTGGCAAAAACTGAGCTGAAATCATTCAGGACCTCTGACATTTTGCAATGTATTATGTTGTCACGCCAGTTGTGGAGGCACATGCCCTCATTGTAGTGGGATAAGTAAGTGTAGATGAAAACACGTGTCGCAATGTCATTATGGGGTGACAATTTTTAGATGCACCGTGCACAAATCACCATCGTGTACTTGATATTGTAAACTGCACCAGGCATCAACATGTACTTGGCAATGTCCAGTACCGAAACCACTACCATGTAGGCCTATTTGATATTGTAAAATGCTCATGTACTCGACACTGCGCCATTCTGACGTTTGTCCAGATACACAAACAACGCCAAGCGCATTCTCCATCGTCAGCACTGGACACCTTGAAATACGATTTGCAAATCGAACGTGGTGACGAGTATCCCAGATCTCTGCTGACTGGGCATACTGTTCTGATCTGCAATGGCGCTATAGGTTATTATTTGGCGTGCGAACGCATACGGATCATGCCTTGACAAAGTGTATATAGAGTACCAAAATATAATTATGAAGATCATTAAATTATAACATTGCATCTAATATAAAAAGGTGTAGAGTAAAAAATATAACAAGCAAGAAATCACCAAATTCGTCTATGCTCTTCTACAGTCTACAAACAACACAATAGTGAGACTGTCGGCAAGCCAATGATGGACACGCTGAAGCAGAAGCCTGAGAAACTGAAAGCTGAGTCGAAAAGCAACTGCGCTGCGATGACGACAACTGGTGATGATCAGACTGTCACTGCGATGACGACAACTGGTGATGATCAGACTGTCACTGCGATGACGACAACTGGTGATGATCAGACTGTCATTGCGATATGCTGATGGTGTTTGTGGACTCCGGCGGCAACATGTCGAATATTTGTGTTTCTTTGTGTTTCCACCAGGCGCTCTACCACTCGCAGTTGTCATCACGTCATCCGAGTCAGCCAACTGCCACAGTCCGTCGCAAGATGGCGTGTGGTAATCGAAAGCGACTCTCTGCTGGGAGACCACGCAAGGTATTATTCTCAGGGCAGCACGCGTACGGCAAGTGTCCCCGGGAACAGTCAGCTATGTGTCTACCGAAACGACAGCGAGTATTAATATGAAATGATTTATGAAATTACTGAAAAAGTTCCTGTGCGAGCTATTGCTGTTCACGTATTGCAAACTATTATATTGCATAGATTTAGTATTGTGACTACTCAACATGATAGATGACCCTTGAATGTTTGTACATGTCAGCATTAAAATTCAAGAATAAAATCTAGCTACAGTTGCAGACACATCAAGTCATCATTATATTATTCATAAAAACGCGTACAACTGTAAACAAAACAGTATTAACATTTTGTGTTTCTTTGTGCCGGTAATATAACACATATTTTACAAAACTGCGTATGCGATCATTTCTTGACAGATATTACAGGTCTACGAAATTAAATAAAGATGTGCAACATTTGCCCACGTAATGTAGGCTGTGGCATAGGTGATATGATAAATGTTCCAGCAAGCAAAATGAAGTAGTGTTGAACAATGGGAATGTGACATCATGTTTACACACAAAACACTGTTGTGATTTTGGTACTTTTCAGATAGAATCACATTTGATTATTTTCGGGAAATTTAATAAAATGTATTTAGCAAAATAAAATCGTACTAATATTTTAAAAAGACAATATGCTTATGCCAGCCAACCCATAACAATACCTTGTTCATTTTATACCATATTTCTGATTTACACCCTTTAACCTCACAGTTTGCCCTTGTTCGTCCCATACCCACCCGGCATATTCAGTTGCACGTCCACAATTGACGTGCCTCTTCTAAAATTATTGCGTCAAATCAATGCTATCTTCGTCACAACCGCTACAATATGACAATGACACATCGTTTTGGGTAATCGCAAAGGAAAATAATTAGGTCCGTCAACATTTAAGAATCGTGACACGTTCCCAGCAATATCTCGCGTCGCTGGCTCTCTGACTGACCATGGTTTTTGGCAAGTCCCACACGCGCCGACCTTACAATATAGCAGCTGCGTCGAAGCAGGTACTCGTTCGTTATTTCAGGAAAAATATTGCAATCACACAGTTTGAACCGTGCTTGCAATATCCATTTTCTCTTTACGCTGTGATGATTTGACTTGTCAAAGGGTTTCGCGTCATAGTGTAGTGGGGATAGAAACATGACGTTGCTTGTTGTGCATTACTAAGTTGTTTACCTCGCGAATCATGCGAACGGTCGGTTATTATCCTATGTCAAGGCCGACGTGTTTACAGTTCATATGCAATGTCACCTGCAATGCTTAAGTAATTAAACAGTTACAAGTACTAATGTCAGTAAGTCTGAGTCAACACCAACATATTCCACTAACAAAACCTAAATATAAACAATGAATACAAACAAAGCATTATAGACACGACTAACGTTGAATAATTATTTTTTTAAGTACAACGGAGTTTCCAAATAATAAAGCAAGCATTACATGACACAGACAAAAAGAATCGCACGCACGCACACACGCACACACGCGCGCACGCTTTTGCTGCACATTTCAAAAGTAAATACGATTTGGTGTATATTTCGTATGAACATTGTACCGTAGTTCGCACGTATGCATGTACGCACGCACGCATGCACGCGCGCACACCTACATGCAATGCACGCATATATGTGCTCCAGCCAACTGTGCATATCATCAACGTCACTATGTTGTCCTATCCGAGAGCTCAGCTAGCCTATGAGTCATTCCGTTGTGTACCAGTTTCATTCATGACATGCACGTTGTTTTGTAGAATCATTGCTTGGCCATTCCGTGTCGTCGCATCATTAACCGGCTCTTTCATCTTCCCTTTAATGTACGTCGTTAGTGAAAGTGTAGGTGATAAACACAGTTGTTTATTAAAGGCTAATAATTCATTCAATCGTGTCCGTATGCGTGGACGCAATTGAGATGACTGAAGGTTACAAAAGAAAATTAAATTGCGAAGGCAATCCTTGGTCACATGCCATCAGGTCTCTGATCAATCTTGCTAAATCAATTGTGGGATTGCGGATTTCATTATCATGTCCGATCTCGGAGGTTTATAAATAAGTAATATTAGTTGCCTGCAACATATGTGTATATCATAGTTATAGATGCACATGCGAGTACACGCGCGCGCACGCGCGCACGCGCGCACACGCGCACCCACGCATGTCCGATCTCGGAGGTTTATAAATAAGTAATATTAGTTGCCTGCACAATATGCGTATAATCATAGCCATAGATGCACATGAGAGCACACGCGCGCACACGCGCGCACACAAACACCTACGCGCACCCACGCACACACGCGCACACACAACCAGTTTGTATTGCCAATACCAGAGAATCAAGCAATGTCTGATACCGTGTGCCATTTACTTTGAAATGAGCAGCTGGACACACAGTGGCGTACACCGTCGGCGGTGGCATTGTGGTTGGAACGTCGGACTCTCATTCGATGCCGTTTAGATAATTTCGTTCACTCCACGTTGATCCGCTCCACTTTGCTGTAGAAATGAATACATTGCAATAGGCAGTGGTGGATACATATGAAATACCAGTTTTCGCTGAGTATTTGCAGCGTGGCTGACGTCTGGTGGTGATGGAATGAACAGGTCCGCTAGATTCCGCGCATTATAAGTTACCTTTTGCCTTTCTCTTACTGCACACGACTATATTGTTTCGTAGAATCATGACGTGTTTGTTCCGTGCCGTCGTATATTCGTGGGCGAAAGACAATTGTAGACAAGGTTGATAGATTCTTCTTCTCACCCCTTGGCCCTTGCGGGGTGCAGGCCACATCACTTAATTTATCTCCATCCATCGCGATCTTCTTCTATTCTCTCCCACCCTTGGCTGCCCTTTCGAGATCTCCTTCCGTGTTAACTTCGGTCCTCCTTTTCTCTTTCTACCACCCTCTCCTGTCTTCCTAGCTCGTTCTGTCAATCTGTCCTCACTCTTTCTCTGCGTGTGTCCTGGCCATCGCAGTGTGCTCCCCGCTACTTGCATCCTCAGGTTTTTCATTCTCTTAATTCCCCCATCTTCTTCTTGTCTTCTTGTTTCACTTCACATATTCTCCGAACAAGGTTGATATTAACAGATGAAACATTAATTGTTGATTGTGTAATTAATTAATTAATTGTTGACCGTGTAGAATATGACGTACGATGGCTTTATCAAAATAAGGTGGGCTGGCAAAATTCCAAGCAAACGAGAGCGCAGCCTAAAATGTAACCAATATACTGAGTAGTGTCGTAAACTGCGGGGTCTCTTTTATCCATGTTCATCTTGCCATGTAGATATAGCAAGATTTAACAAGATTGCCATCCAAAGCTAAACCCACAGATGGCAAGTGGACAAGGAAGCCATTTTCTTATCGAGAGCCCAACGATTATTCATCTATGCGAACGCTTCCCTACTAATATACTTATAAATGTTGTTAAACATAGAGTTAGGGTTAGAAGCTATAGCAATTGGGCTTAATTAATTATGTTATGCGTTGAACGAGGAACTGTGCAGAAAACGTAGTCGACAGAGATGTCTACTTTAAGGTGGCCGACTATCCTAAAATCAAACTATCTGCGCATCGGTTTGTTCATCATTGTTACAACAACGATTAAATCAACACAAAATTCATATTGAGGATTGAAACTACGTCCATGATGCCAACAGTAAACACAAATGATACATTTATTGTAAAATAACGTTAATGAGAACCGAAACCATAATAAATCAAACGTTGTGCATGTGGCGCCTCTCGCGGATAAGCGGAATAACTTCTGTAATGGAATTTTTACAGAAAATTTTTTCGGAGTGTGATTTCAATATAACAAAAACCCAATTTGTTTCCGGCACTTCATGATTTTGTCGATGACATGAATAATAAATGAACATTTTGGGCAACTTTTACTGAAACACCTTGGGTAAAATTTGGGGTTTGTTAACAATGTTACCATAATATGGCATTTTGCAAGAACATTTGGTTTGGGTGGTGCTTTCAAGACAGCAAAACCTAATCTTTTGCCTGAAGAGTCCTTTACTGAAAAGTCATTACTCATTGTGTTCAAATGTTTTGAAAAAAATTGCTGTTGACGTAACTGTTACCATGTTAGTTATGTCTATAATTTACTGAAGTTACATTACTTCTTGTGGGTTAAATATTGAATAAATATGGTATAAATTTTAAGCTTTTTCCAAGACTTAATACATTTTGTCATTTCAGTTATGCGAGTTTGACATACTGCTTTAATTGGTATGAACATTGCAATATTGCTGCAGATTTTTTTATTTGAGTATTTATGTTACTATGTCAGATACTTCACACATTTGCAAGATACCTCCCAGCTGCTTTGCCTTTTTGGGCTTTTGGGGTCTAATGGATTTCAAACAACTTTAAAAATGTAAGGTTTCATTACTTTTATTTCAGGGTAGTCGGCCACCCTAACACGTGCGTTCATCGTATTCGCCCAAAATGAGGCCGCCTGCTATATTGTGTGTGTAGTGTAACTTGGCTACAAAGTACCGCAAATAGAGTTGAGACTTTGCGAAAATATTTTAAAACATGGCCGCCATGGCTAATGACAACATTTTGAATGTCATTCTCTAAGCTGTGTAAGAAACCTCACAGTCTAGACAGTGTTGGTACTATGTGATAAAGGGATAGCTTACGTGCATTGACGGCAACGTTCATGAATTCTTCCCAGAAAAAAGACTCACTGATTGGATGAACTGTTCTGTGAAATGATAAAGCGTAAAACTGCCTGAATGTTGCTAAGAGAGGAATATTGCGCTGCACCTGCGTAGCGAAGAGGGCAAGTATGTTGACAATCACGAGTATTTAAATAAATCTCATATAGTTGAAGGGATTAACCCTACAAACATATCACCAAATGAAAGTTTCAAAGCGATGTGGTACTTTCTAGTTTTAATTAATGATATCGCATTTGTTTTGCTACAATTATGTTTGGTACATAACTGAAACAGGAATAAGAACCACTGTTGCTGAATTCTTTTGTCTCGGTGATATGTTTATGCATCTGATGCTTATATATAACACTGTATCTTAGAAATATCGTATCGATTGAGACAATAATGATTATTGTGTTTTATTGAATTTGAAAAATTAAACCCTCCTATCGGATTAAACGTGTATTAACAATGCTAAACATCAACAAACGTTCATGTATTCAATGTAATATCCAACAGAATCAGTAAATTGTCAGAGAAAATGCAGATTCAGGGTTTCGTCACTATTTGCTTTCGTCGAAATTTTCAGTGCGCCAGTGAAAATATGTTGACATTTGCAACTATTTCACCAATAGTTATATATAACGATTGGCAACGAGTTAGTCTCAAAACTCCACCGTCCTTTTTGGCTTTTTTTCATATTTCATGTAACTTATCAATATTGATATGCATGCTATTTTTTCTTTGGGTAGTTTCTCAAAATACCGACAGTTCCATTGACATCATGGGACAAGACAGGAGTAATGCGATACCACAAACAACAAAAGAGCCTGTTGTGAGCATCGCTAGTTTTCCTTTCTTCTTCTTTTTCTTCTTCGCGTGCCGTGTCCGATGACGTTGATGATCCACACAATTATATAATGTGTGGTTGTCTGCAGTTGGAAGTTTCTGGTTGGTCTTTCATTTAGCTTCGTGCCTTTTGATTTTCCGTCAATGACCGTTTTTTCAATCTGTTTCTTAAAGTGTGTGGTAGAAATTGTCCAGGTTCCACTCATCCCAGTTTATATTCAGTCAAATTCTACTCGTCCTAGTTTCTATTAATCCAGGTTCCACTCATCCTAGTTTCTATTCATCAAATGTTCCAATCGTCATAGTTTCTATTCATGAAAGATTTCACTCGTCATAGTTTATATCCATCCAGGTACCACTCATACCAGTTTCTTTCTGTTTATCAAAGGTTCCACTCGTCCTAGTTTCTAGTCATCGACAGTTCAAATCGTCCTAGTTTTTATTCACCAATTGTTCCAATTGTCCTAGTTTCTATTCATCAAAGATTTCACTCGACCTAGTTTCTATTCATCCAGGTACCACTCGTACCAGTTTCTATTCATCAAAAGTTCCACTCGTCCCAGTTTATATTCATCGACGGTTCAAATTGTCCTAGTTTTAGTTCATGAAATATTCCAATTGCCCTAGTTTCTATTCATCAAAGGTTCTACTCATCATAGTTTATATTTATCCAGGTTCCACTAATCCCTGTTTATATTCATCAAAGGTTCAACTCCTCCCAGTTTCTATACATAACATTTTCAGTAGCGGAGCCAGGGTCTTGGGGGTCTGAAGGCCCCCCTGGGCCATGGAGGGGGGTCTTAGACCCCCGTGTCCGTTGCAAATATTACGATAAAGGACAGCGTATATAGGCCTACATCAGAACTAATGTCAATGTAAAGACTGAATTATTAGCAGCAGGCTAACATCAGCCCTTCTGTAAGTACAACGACACATGTGTTGTCCCGTGCCCCCCAGGTTCGTAAGTAGAACAACATATGACTATGACTGACTGAGACCCCCTGCCAACAAGCCCAGATCCGCCCTTCGAGGTTCCACTCCTCCCAGTTTCTATTCATCAAAGGTTCCACTCATCCCAGTTTTAATTCATAAACAATTCCACTCGTCCTAGTTTCTCTTTATTCAGGTACCACTCGTCCCATTTTATATCCATCAAAGGTTCCAATCGTCCTAGTTTCTATCTATTCATCAAACATTCCAATTCGTCCTAATTTCTATTCATCCAGTTTCCACTAGTCCCAGTTTCAATTCAACAAATGTTCCACTCGTCCCAGTTTATATCCATCAAAGGTTCCAATCGTCCTAGTTTCTATCTATTCATCAAACGTTCTAGTTCCTCCTGATTTATATTCATCCAGTTTCCACTAGTCCCAGTTTCTATTCATCAAATGTTCCACTCGTCCCAATTTCTATTCATCAACGGTTCTAATCGCCGTAGTTTCTATTCATCAAAGGTTCCACTCTTCCCAGTTCCTATTCATCAAAGGTTCCACTTCTCCCAGTTTTTATTCATCAAAGGTTTCCCTCGTCCCAATTCCTATTCACCATAGGTTCCACTCGTCCCAGTTCCTATTTATCAAAGGTTTCATTCGTACAAGTTCCTTTTCATCAAAGGTTCCATTCGTCCTAGTTTCTATTCATCAAAGGTTCCACTCGTCTCAGTTCCTATTCATCAAAGTTCCATTCGTCCCAGTTTCTATTCATCAAAGGTTCCACTCCTCCTAGTTACTATTCATGAAAGGTTCCACTCATCCCAGTTTCGAATCATCCAGATTCCACTTAGTTGATCCACATCCACGCTGTGACGTTCTATTGACCAGTCACATCAAAATTGACATTAATGCGTCGCTACAGGTCGTAATAGTTTCATGTCCAGCTTGATGTTACTGAAAGCCATGACACGGTCATCTACGTGTTGAATGCTCCAGTTCGTGCGAGTTATTGGCATCAATCGATTTACTTGGGAATAATACACTGTTGGTTGATGTCACGAGAGTGTTGCCAGCCAGATAACATCACGAGTGTCGCAAGAAGGCACGAGTTATGTTATATGCCTGGTGTTTGTCCCGTTATTTCACGGCAAATTAACACTTGAGCATACTTTTTACTTCCTACATTTGTAAATATGCTGCGGGGCTGGCTTCACGAAATATTTCTGTTTCACGAAGGAGGCATCCTGCAAAATCAACAAAACACTGTATTCTGATCATAATAAATAATAAAATATAGTATTACAAGGATTTTACTGGCGGAAGACCTAAATGGATACTTCAGTTCAGTGTTTACCAGAAAGGATATTAGTTCATTACCAGTCCGTGATGCTAAATTTCAGGAGGCTTACTGATGTTCTTTTAGAAACAAAATGTTTCAGTTGTGTTTATTATTGGCATAGAGGACATATTTTCAATCGACAGTATACCTTTTATGTGGATTTCGTGTTACGACTACGATGCGCAGACCGATATGCAATTAGCTTAATTTCAGGGTCGTCGGCCACCTTAAGTAATACATCTTTGAGAAGGTTTTCGGCTGTAATTGGATGTGGTAAAACAAAGGACTTGCGGACAATCAGAAATGTCACGCTGTGTGTTTTACATGATCGTGTCCTCGTTATAATCCAAGTGCTGGCGCATGACACAGTCAGCAATTAACTGACTCGCCAGTTCCTACAACATCTGCTTGAGGAAGATGCTACAAGTGTATTTGCCTGACGCCATCTCCAGCACCAGACTCCTACAAACAGCAAAACAGGAGAACATATCCATCATCACAAAAAGGAGAAAATGGAAATGGCTAGAACATGTCCTCGGAACGATCAACGATATACCTTCGAAAACAACGTTAACTTGAACCGCAGAAGAGAAGAGGAAAGGGGCAACCCAGAAACAAATTGGAGACGAACCATGGAAGAAAAACGGCAATGAAAGCCCAATACTGTGGAAACTGGAGGCTGCGGGGCTGACCTGGGCGCAGCGGCAAGAAGAACCCAAGACAGATGGAACGGAAGGCGTCTGGGCTTACCTTTGGCACAGCGGCAATGAGAGTCCAAGGCAGAAGGACCCGAAGGCTGCCGGGCTTACATGTGTCACAGAGACAAGGAGAACCCAAGACAGATTGAACGGAAGGCTTCTGTATTTACATGGAACACAGCGGCCAGGAGAGTCCAAGACAGATGGAACTGGCGAGATCTTGTGCGGGCCTTATGTGCCACAACCGGGCACGTAGAGAATAAGCAAGGAAAGTTCCCCATTCTGCGCGTGTGTTGTGTGCACGGACACGCGCGTTTGTGTTCGCAAGTACGACGTAGTGGGTTCGGGTTTGGGTGTTTGCACGTTACGCTCGAGCATGAGATTATGTGTCCAGGCCATGGTGCTTTAACTGAGGTGGGGCCGTCGTGCAACTGACGTCGACCTGTGTCTGTCGATTATCTCCCCTTGTGGATAAATGAATAGGGGCGTAACAATAGTCGACGTCACGATGCAATATTATCAATAGGAAATTGAACTATAGATAGTTCTCGTCGATAGTACAGTGAACTATCGGTAGTAACAATAGTTGGTACACCAATTCAACATGGCTACTTGTGTCACTGTAATAGCAGGAATAAACATGTTTGTCAACTATACTGGATAATTTTATTTATATTTATTTTTATTTATTTATCGATCTAACATCAACAATTGTCGATTAGAGCAAAGCCATTCACGGATTCAGCATTTTTAATCACCTACCCCCAAAGCTATGCGCTAGTGCGACGTCCATCGATTACGATTTGGGACTGTTTTCCTGGCTGCTCGCTATTCCACTATCGCAACAATATCGCGATAGTTATGAAACTATTGCGACGCCCATCGATTACGATTCGGGACTGTTTTCCTGGCTGCTCGCTATTCAGTGATACTATCGCAACAATATCGCGATAGTAATGAAACTATCACAATAGTATTGCAATAGTCACACGCCTATCGCGATACTATCGCAAAGGTAAAACTATCCCCGAAAGTCACCCTTAGATATGAACTTAGCCTGCCATGCCGGTAAATCGTCTAACCACTAATAAGGCTCTAGCACAACACGCGCGTATGCACCGTGCATATCGCTCACCTTTCTGCTTCGGGCGAATATACAAGGCATGTATGAGAACGATAAAGCTGACGCCAGACCAAGTTCATTAGCCTTGGAATGTTGCCGATCTGGGGGAAGGAAACACGGATAATAAGCCGGCTTGTTGGCCACATTGGCCGGGACGCGAGTACGACAAACCCCAAATTATCTAGATGGCACGAGGCGAACGGTAGCTTTGTGTGAAGAGAACTACCACGTTGGCCAGGACCGACGAAACGTCAGCGACGAACTGCCGGTCGAACAGCCGCAACGGGTCTGCTGTGAACTACAACTTAATGTGGAAACGATTTGTGCTACCGACCCAGTACAAATCGCGTGGATGAGGCGGCGTGTCAGCAGTCCTAACATTCTTAGCCCTTGTCGACGAGGGATGAGGTAGTCGGGACGGTGTAGACTGTAGAAGATGAAACGCGGTTGTGCCGGACCGATTAGAGTTGGGCGTTCTCAGATTGACAGATGACGGCAATAAGATAATCAAAAGAATTGATCGTTAGGTCGGGTAACTTGCGATAGACTGAACAGCGGGAGTATATAGAGCCGGACAACGTGTGCCATTTTTTCGCCGAATTTCGAATGGATCCGGTAAAAAAATAATGAAAATAGTTTATCCAATGATTTCACAAAAAACACATCTGTACAAAAAGCTAGTAAGTAGTGGAAACCAGGTAGGTTTGATTTTTTGGCAAAATTATTGTAAAACGAAAGGTACAGAAAATTTGAAATGAGAAAAGACATATAGATGTGTTATGGTTAATACACCATTAAAACTACTACTGGTAAAGTAGTTACAACATAACTACTGAGAACCTTCCTAAAATAGTTACATTAAAATAACTATAACTAAAAACCACAGTTGATACGATGTTTTGAAACAGACTGCCTTATGAAGTCAAACGTACAGTCAAACCTGTCTAAAACGACTGTTCAATGGATGGTCAAAAAGTGGTCTCTTAATACAGGTTGCATTTTTAATACAGGTGGTACGTCGGGAGGTGATCGTTAATAACAGGTGGCATATTGATGGAGGTGGTCGTTTGAGCAAGTGTGACTGCATACTAATTAATAATCAGCTATTAATATTCATGTTTTAATTAAATGCATTATCAACCGGACCAGAACCTGATGTGGATACCGGATGTGTGACAAATGCAGAGGAATGGCACATTTGGCGTTGATGCTGGAATGTAGGCTTGGAACAACAATAAGTCACTTGCATGGATTCAATAGCCAAGGAAAAGACTAATCCTTAAAATCACCATGACTCAACGTAATATTTTCTTAATCCTTTTGCAGCTACAAACACGAAGCAAAACAATGGTCGCATCCCACCGCTTTCCTGATTGAGCAGCTGCACAGTATGCGTTTACGCCTCCAAATGTCATCAAATGTCCTGTTTTAATTAGAAGCCTGTTCGCTACATCTGCGACTGCCGCTGACAGATTCACTCGGAGCCGGAAGTCGACTGATTGCGGCTATTGTAATTCCTAACAGGTCCGGTACATTTGCTGCGTGTAGGTGAACGCATTCCCGCGAGCCAGCGGTGATGTTACCGCTACCCCGTCCTGGCATGTATCCTACACAATGTACGGAAGAACGCCAAATGCATTCCCGCGAGCCAGCGGTGGTGTTACCGCTACCCCCGTCCTGGCATGTATCCTACACAATGTACGGAAGAACGCCAAATGCATTCCCGCGAGCCAGCGGTGGTGTTACCGCTACCCCCGTCCTGGCATGTATCCTACACAATGTACGGAAGAACGCCAAATGCATTCCCGCGAGCCAGCGGTGGTGTTACCGCTACCCCCGTCCTGGCATGTATCCTACACAATGTACGGAAGAACGCCAAATGCATTCCCGCGAGCCAGCGGTGGTGTTACCGCTACCCCCGTCCTGGCATGTATCCTACACAATGTACGGAAAAGCGCCAAATCATTTCTGGGAACGATACGACTGACCCGCGACCAAACTTCAAAGAGCGTTTCCGGGAAATGTCTACCAGCGACGACGGGTCCATCACCAATTAATGTTCAACAGCAATTGAAACATCAGCGTTTCAACACGTCGATCTGCCTGTGGCTCTGGTGTACTCAGAAGTCCCTAGCGACGAGGATAGGGGAACGACGAAGGGACATTGAGATTGTTCTGCCCTAGTGAACAAAATTAAAACGGCACCAAGATAATTCGAACCCCTGTCTTCTCTCGGTCGAGGATCTGACGTTCTAACCACCCTGCTACGACCCCTCACTAACACAGATAATTGTAAATTTCCCGTCTTAACAGCTGCCCCACCATTGGCAACCTTCCCCTGAGGACAGGTATGCGAGCGTGCGAGCGTGCGTGCGTGTGTGCGTGTGTGTGCACGAATGTGCACGTCCGTATGATCATGGATGTATGTATGTGCGCATGTGCTTCCATGCCATGTCTGTGTGCGTGCGTGCGTGCGTTCGTGCGTGCGTGCGTGGCCATTGGGCCATGTCCCCCTTTTGTTTAATTGTTTTGATTGTTTCCGTGTTTTCCTTTGCGCCGCCACAAGTTAGCACAATGAACTAACGGGTGAGTAGGATTCCCCTTTGGCCTCCCCCGTTCGTAAGATCCTAGATATGCAAATGATCTGTAAAAGGTATATATTAGCAAGCCGTTGATTTCTGTGCATTTATCTTTGATTCCGTCATCTCCTATTATCAAAATCGTTATAGTGGTTATCAAAAACAAATACATGCTTGACCCAAGCGAGATACAACGAGAAAGGCGATGCCTTATTGAATGGACGCGGCCTTATTTGCAAGTGAACGATCGGCTGACGATGACTAAAGCTACGTTGTTGTTGACAGGCCACCTCGCAGACATACAAGCTTGCCGTCAGACTGGCAGACTGACAGCCAGATAAGGTCTGACAGATATCTTGCTTGAGTGATTCTGCAAGTAGCCTCCGCCCGAGGTCACTGACCATTGTAGCGTTTCGTCGGCGCCTCGTATTCTGAACATTCAGTAGCAGATTAAACATTGGTTAACATACGTCCTCACGTGTGCCAATATCAATCACGTGCGAATGTCGTAAAAGACAAACACTCCCAAATATGTCCCCATCCAACACAGACCAAGCCCCGCGACTGGTTTTGAAATGACGGTACGCTTTACCCGATAACTGCGACCAGGCGCGATTTGTATGTGCCTGTTTATTGCCATCACCTGAACGTTCAAATGCAGCTGTCGCGAAACCAGTAAACCGATTTACTTTATCCAATTTATTTTTACCAATTTACTTTCCCAAAGAAACCAGGTATGTTTAAGTATAATTATTCGCCTTTTTGTCATGCCCGTTATATTATTGACATATGCGTCCATAGCTGTGGAAACTATAAAATGGTTTCTGCGTATTTTATACAACCTAAAGTACATTTCATATATAATATTGCTGTTTTGCTGACTAATTCTAACTTGACCATTCACCGTGCACAAGTATATTTATTGGGTTTATAACAAAATTCACGTTAACGTTCATACTTAAGAGGAAATAACTATATATATATATATATATATATATATATATATATATATATATATATATATATATATATATATATATATATATATATATATATATATGTATGTATGTATGTATGTATGTATGTATGTATGTATGTGTATGTATGTATGTATGTATGTATGTATGTATGCATGTATGTATATGTATATATGTGTATATATGTGTATATATGTGTATACGTGTATATGTGTAAGTGTGTATGTGTGTATATATATATATATATATATATATATGTGTGTGTGTGTGTGTGTGTGTGTGTGTGTGTGTATGTATGTATGTATGTATGTATGTATGTATATATATATATATATATATATATATATATATATATATATATATATATATAAAACTATAAAATAAAAATAACAGAACCAGAATATTAACCTTCATTCGGTAATTGCATCACGAGCGAAAACACATCCCTAGAAATCACATTTCCCGGAGGTACCCTCACGTGCGACGACGTGAACTGCATTTGTGTTCCCACACATTTCTAGGAAGGTCGGCTATTTCCACCCGAGGCCATTCGTTTCCCTTTCATCCCGGCAGGTGTAGGCGCTGCCCGGGATCGTAACACTCCCGTTGGGAACAGGTGTAGCCAATTTATGCGGCACGTGGTCAGCCCGTCCACTCGGCATGCGCTGCCAGAGAACAATTACTGGGGGCAATGGCGGCTTCAGCACTCCGCAGCAACCGGTGTCATACACAATTCCACGGAAATGTTTCACGCCTCGGTGCGATTCTACAAATCACCCAAATTCCTTGTCACAGAGCAGAATTTCAAATATCTAAATTGATTGACGTTACTTACTTCACTTGACTTAAAACTCCATCATCAACTGATTAACCTATCCCAAGTTCGTTGATATCCAAATATTTACTGTGTGAATAGCATAAGTGGCATCCGCAGTCGATTTAATACAAATATGTAGTGTGTGAATAGCATAAGTGGCATCCACAGTCGATTTAATACAAATATGTAGTGTGTGAATAGCATAAGTGGCATCCGCAGTTGATTTACTACAAATATGCGTATTTTTCAAATCATCTAAAGAATAGATTTTAGTCGTTGCATCTGGTACAACTCAAAATAATGGATATCCACAGTAGTAAACACTGGGCGGGTCAATGCCGATCGCGGTTATTCAGTCTGATGATTGCACACAAAAACTATATAAAAAAAACTTGCACAAACGAGCTAGCATGTTGCAGTGATACTAGGGTAGTTTGATTTATCGCAAAATTAATTTAAATTGAGACAATTAAAAAAACGAACTGAAGAGGGACCTTTAAGTCTTTTCATTCACTGGCGGATTATAGGACCATTAAATTCGCTACACCAGGTATTTTTCGGCCTTTCCCTTTTCTGTTTGCACTGAGACTTCCGTGTGTGCGCCTTGTAATGTGTTGTGATTGGCTTCCAGAGTTCAGCCTACATTTACATTTCCCATTGGTGACCGTGTTAACGTTTTGCATGATTATAATATGAAAACGGGACCAACCTAAATTCTGAAACTTCTTATCTGCCGTTTTCATCACCTCACTGACATGCTGGTCGAGTTTTATCAAAATCACATATTTCTAACTCTTTTAAAATGGCTGAACGTGCTACACCCGTCAATGTTTACCAATTTCTGCATGAATTACTACGCACTCGTGCCTTGTGGGGAACAAATTACCAAACATTTTCCCGCCTATTAATATCATCTAAAAAATCCACAGTTACACTGTCAACAGGTTCCAGCAAACAGGGCAATGTCCCTGCTCAAAGGCACTTATGTCAGATGATATTAATTTTTAAAAACTTCCTATATGCGAACTGAATATGCCCTACATTCGTGTGTAACACACAAGAAAGTCTAACTGAGGCACTAGCTAGCCTGCCTGAGGATGTATTGTCTTCCGGGTGGTTGCTTTGAACTTTAACACTGGATCAATCGTCCTTCCATTCACTGTAGGCATTCCGCATGATGATAGTTATTTTGAAACAGTGGTTGTGTTGTAAGTAAGTGCCTATATATAGGTAAATTTGCTACGTACGTCAAGAGGTAGAATAAGCAGGATAACAGACATCATCAAGGCTAGATGATGGACTTTTATTGGCCATATCCTTCGGTTTAAGAATACAAATGACTGCCGTACAGTGATGAATTGGACACCTGTGGGACAGAGAGCGATCAGAAGACCAAAAGAGACGTCGCGGCGAATGGCGGAAAAAGAGCGATATGCGTTTGGGTAGAAATCATGAGCAGAGGTGGCACAGAGGGCGGCTGACGGGCGGAATGGCGGACTATTGTACATCCCTATGCGAAACATGGCGCCCAAGGGATCCGTAAGCCGTAAGTTATGTTGTAAACAAATGCCTATATATATATAGGTATATTTGCTACGTACGTCATTCCCACATTTCAAACTAGCATATATATATATACACACACACACGCACGCACACACACGCACGCACGCATGCACGCACGCATGCACGCACGCACACACCCACACACACACACACACACACACACACACACACACACACACACACACACACACACACGTCTGTCTGTGATAATATTATGGTCACATATACTACTGGATATCAATCAAATAATAACGCAACATACATGATACCACATTACCGATAGTGTGTATTTAATGCGCACGCTGCGCTAATCCGGCAAAAATCTTTGGTAACCAAAATGTGTGGATAAACGAGACATGACTGTTTATCTTCGAATCTATACGCGAGGTTAATTTCCTGAGCATTTTGCAAGATACAATCTGCCGCCAGATGCCAATTATGTACGTCGAACAAATTACTGGGTCGTTGGGCGCGATCGATCTAATTGAGAGTCACAACGCTGACATTCCCCTCAAGATAGTGACATGTTTGGTATGTCTGCTGTGACAGAACGATGCCAGTTGTCAACAGAAGCTTCGGTCAAGTAGATGTCATCAATATCACTTCTCACAAGCATAACCATTCCGGGCTAGTTCGCTCGAAGGCGCTGTAAAATAAAATAACAGAGAAAGTAATAATAATTGTAGATTTAAATATAAAAATGTTTGCTACAATTTGTAAAATTATAACATACATGCACGCGCGTTCGTTCGTTCGTGCGTGGATGCACGCGCGCATGCGTGCGTGCGTGCGTGCGTGCGTGCGTGCGTGCGTGCGTGCGTATTGCTCCAGCGTAATAGCTGCAATCCTGCCCTTGCAATCATTGCGAGATCATGCCACACGCTTGGGGCAAACACGTATGTGGTGGTCGACAGAGCTGAAGCTGCAGACGAACGACATAGCGAGATCATCTCCTAGTCGTAACAGTGAATCTCCCCGTCAGATGCCAAATGTTGTGTTTCTTCCTCGAGACGTACACGTCGGTTAACATCCGTGGCATGCCCCAACTATGATCTAATTTCGAGCTGCGCTTCGGGACAAATCCAGGGCCCGTGACCCGACGAAAGCGCGGCCCTAAATACTCCAAGGCGTCGTCCGCTTGCAGCTGTGGCGGGAAACACTGCGACCATAGCCGCTTCCACCACAACTGTCTCTAGTAATATTAATAGTAATGCATTTATCCTTGTACTACGCACAAAGACGCCTATGCACCAATTAGCTGCCCAGCACCGATCTAAGATAAGCCCCTCTCGGATAACAAACGAGTCTTCCTTTTAGCCCGTCCTCATCCGGAACCTGGGGCGAATTTGTCCATAATTACCTTCTGGAATTATTCTAGCTGCAGTGTTTGATTGTAGCCAGCATCCGAAATGGTGCTCTCGTGAAACGAAATGTTAGGTCTGCGTACCGACACACATGAAGTGTCAGGACAGGTCAAGTCAGGGTCAAGGTCAGGGCACCATGCACACTGTAACTGGTACAGAGTAATTCCCAGCTGGTGGGAAGCGATTTGCAGCTGGTGGAGATTTACAGTTGGTGCTGAGCGATTTGCTGTTGGTTCACAGTGGTTTGCAGTTCGTGCTGAGTGATTTGCAGCTGTTGCAGAGTGATTTGTACAAGTTGTCCAGTGATATGCACAAGGTGCAGGGTGATTTGCAGTTGGTGCTGATTGATTTGCAATTGGTTCACATTGAGTTGCAGTTGGTGCTGAGTATTTTATACAAGGTTCTAAGTTATTTGCTCATGGTGCAGATCGAGTGATTTGCTGATGGAGCAAAGTGATTTGCAGCTGTTGCAAAGTGATGTCTAGTTGGCGGAGAGTGGTTTGCAGTGTGATTCGCAGCATGGTGTCGATTGATTTCCAGTTGGTTTTGAGTGATTTGCTGTTGGTGCTGAGTGAGCTGTAGTTGGAGCTGAGTGACTTGCAGTTGATGTTGAGTGATTTGCAGTTGGTGCAGAGTGATTTTCAGATGAAACTCAGTTCAATGTCAGATTGACTGGAACAGTACCTTATTTGCCTAATCTGAAAATACATTGGTCGAAACATGCTTACTCATAATGCATTAACCACTTGACGGGATGTTTTAGTCGAGTGTGTCGCGAACTGTTTTCTAACATATTATAAAAATATCTGACCTTACATAAACATCACGTCGTCTGAGTGCTCTTTGTCGGGCCGGAATTCCGTGCAGGTCGTGCAGGTTTGATTAACAAGTTGGTAGCTATTGCTGTAACACACGATCAATCTATTAGGAAGGAATGTGGCATAGTTTGACTGGATCGTGTGTCTTGACACAACTTTGTCTGGCAGTTCTGCCAGCACAACACATTTACAAACATTGGCAATAGCACTAAGACAAGGACACATAACATATGCATTGCGAGCATTAAATAAACAGCAATTCCGAACTAAATACGGGCATATAACACACATACGGGCATTATTAACATGCGCACGGGCATACGGGCATATAACAGACACGTCGAACGTATAAATAAGTGGTGGCTCGGCGGCTACAGAGCCGGACTGTCGGTCGTTCATCCCAATTTGCCTCAGTTGACGCGACTGCATATATGGATACCTGGCAATAGAAAGTGATGGGATTCCAGGAACCGCTTTCGCGCAGCAATTGCAGCATGGCTGAATGCTTCAATATACGTTGACGTGGTGTTTGAGTGAACAGGTCTGCTGGGCACTAAATGTAACCTGTTCTGAGCAACGAATGTTGATGTTGTTTGTGTTTGTGTCGTGTGCCTGTGGGAATGTTTGTGTTTGTGTTGTGTGCCTGTGAGAATGTTTGTGTTTGTGTCGT
>BSQZ01000112.1:757500-767500 GCA_033239005.1 Lamellibrachia satsuma | reverse complement strand
CGCGGATCGGTCAATGCTGCTAGCTACCTCTCAAGAGGATACGATTGAATGAATTAGCATTATTACTTTTATTATTTATTGATTTTAATTGTACTAATAGCCACAGCAGCAGCAATAGCAGCAGCAGCAGCAGTAGCAGCAGCAGTAGCAGCCTGTAGCACAAGCAGGAGCATTAGCAGAAGCAGAAACAGTAGCAGTAGCAGCAGTAGTAGAAGCAGTAGCAGTAGCAGTAGCAGTAGCAATAGAAGTAGCAGTAACATTAGCTACGGGGGTTCATTCAAACACAATTGGATGCAAAAGTTATAAGAATAGATTATCATAGTTTGTTCTATACAATATGATTTAACAAATAAAACCGATCAAATTGTTTAACTTTAAGATTGACCTCAATACCGGAATAGACAGAGGTGGGGTCAAATAAAGTTTTCAGTTTTCATGTGTATGTTTCCAATTGTTGTAATGCGCATTGTACTCATAATCCAGTCATAATCATCGTCATCTAAAGTGGTGCTCTCGATACAGTGGACTCTGCTTAATATGATCATCTTTGGCAACTGGATTCTATTTTGTTGCGTCTCTGAGCTCAGGTTCCCGAGGATATAGAAGTTAATTATTATTATTATTATTATTATTATTATTATTATTATTATTATTATTATTATTATTGCTAAACGGCTGATTCTGTTTTCCGCGATTCTGTTGAAACTGCATCTTCAACTGATTTAGCCTATCGTAAATCCGGTTCATCCTTGTCCAAATACGTAGTGTGTCAATCGTCCAAGTAACATCCGCAGTCAATTTTTTTAATGCGTTTTTGTTGAAATCATCGCAAGAACTGACTTTAGCCGTTAGATCAGGTAGGGTTCAAACTATTGGATGTCCGAAAGGTAAACACTGTGCGGTTCAATGCCGATCAAGGGTGTGACTTCCGTCCGCTCGCCGATCACATGACAAAGTTATGAAATTTCACCAAGGGCGAAATTCTTGAGTTTTCAGCGTTTCCATTTTCACGTCACTTAATGTTTGACCAAACATTAAGTAATTTAATAGTTTGTCTGATGATTTCACAAACTCTACATACAAAAGGTCCACAAACAAACTAGCATGTTGCAGTGGTTTGATTTTTCGAAATGAATTTAAAATGAGATTAGCAAACAAATCTAACTGAAGAGGGACCTTCAGGGGAGACGACTGTAACACTCTTTTCTTACATTACAGTAATCAGGATATGTGAATAAAATCCGTTCATGGCGGTGAGAGTCTACATATACATAGGAATCACAGTCTACATAACTGTGATTGAAACGTTATATTTGCAAACAGTTTTGGTTAGTTTGCGATTATCGTATTTCTGTTTTTTTGAAAGATAGCAGAGAGGTGATTGTATATCTCTCGGCACAGATGACGCATGCGCACCCGATATTGGTGCGCATGCGTGCTTTGTCCTGCCCGCGCAGCGGCGGTGAGCAAAATCGATAGAGTGAGGCTTACATAAGCGTGTGCGGCTTTTCGCTGGTGGCGTTAGTTATGCTTAGGTAAATGATAAAACCAGTGTTGCTGGCTTGCCGGGCAGGGAAGTCGAGACGTGGCTGATATTGCCGTCAGCTGCGGCCGCTGCTATAACCGGCGGTAACTCGACCCTTCATTAGGCAATTTGGCGATGGCGTTTAGCCAGGCGCAGTTCGACCAACTATCGCACCGCGCGACAGTCACCGGGGACGCATCGGCGAAGTTTGCCGCGCACAGTCTCGGTCTGGACGCCGCGATACAGCGTCCGTGAAGATATCGGCATGTCAGCGGGACACTGATCACACGAGGCATTCATCAACTGCGACATTTTGGGCAAATGGAGCCCGCGTTGACGTCGCCGACGTGGGCGGAATGGAGGAATGTGAGTGCGGAGTTCAACAGCACCGACGGGCAGCGCCCCGGAGTGATGATGGAGGTGCCCGTCTTCAACGAGATGTCCATGATCAAGACGGTCGTTCTGAGCGTGATGTTTGTCGTGTCCCTCGTTGGAAACACGGCGACGCTCATGCAGATGTACCGTAAACGGCGGCGTCGATCGACCATCAACACTCTGATCCTGCACCTGGCGACGGCCGATCTGATCGTCACATTCTTCTGTAACGTGACCGACGCCGTGTGGGCGTCGACCGTGCAGTGGTACGCTGGCAACGCCATGTGTAAACTTGTCAAGTTTGTCCAGGTGTTCGGACTGTACCTCTCGACGTACATCATCGTCATCATCAGCATCGACAGGTGCCTGGCGATCCTCGATCCGATGAGCCGAAACAAGGCGCCAAGGCGAGTGCGGGCGATGATCGCCGTGGCGTGGATATTAAGCTTTCTCTTCAGTCTGCCCCAGGTAGGTTGTCGCGGTTCACCGTCTTCTCTCTATGTCGTGTCATAGTCGTCGAAACGGGACAGTATTCTGGGTGTTTGCCTTGCCCCCCCCCCCCAGTCAGCCCCAATATACTCGTGGCCATCAACCCCCCCCCCACACACACACACAAATATTCAACAGCTTCCGATTTATACGCTTGTCACATGTTTTCATTGTCACTTGTCGCGAGTGTGACAGCAAGATAATAACTTAGCGTTGGTAGGTGTTGACGACATTGATCGGCTTCGGTAACTGACCGGCGAACAGTTTCTGCGCGATCTTAAGGCCTGTCCTGTTGCGCAATCACATCATAAACATCAACTCATGTTGTGATCGATGTCACAAGTTCTAAACACAGCCTCACCCCACATCCAGTTCCGGTCATGTCTCTGTGCCTGTCTGCCAGGAGATTACCTACTAAATGGCGGCTGTGGTATCGCTGAAGCAAGGAATACACCGATAAAGATAATCAGCTGTTGCTATACAGCGACGTGTTTAGTCCGTGGAACCGCTCAATGCGCTTTATACTTCACACTTACAGGATCTGATGATTCCAATACTAACTGTTCTGGGAAACATTCAGCAGCGATGCAGTGACTGCACAAAAGTTATTCGTTAACATAATTCCATCACTGCGTATAGCCGGATGCTCATTTGTATAGTTGCTTAAATACGGAGAACGTTGAGTTAACGAAATACCCAAGCTGTGAGTCTATCCACTGTGCTACCGTGTTCCGGCAGAAGGCAAGTAATGAAGCCTGCATCGACGTGTTTTTACGACCCAGCTGTGAAGAGATGTTTTTAGATGGGTATCTCAACGTCGTGAACGGATGGGGATAGCGTTATGAACGGCACGCACCCATCCACCCACGCACGCGCACGCACGCAGGCACGCAGGCACTCGCCCACACATACACACACACACGCACACGCACACACACGCACACACACACGCGCGCACGCACACGCACACACATACACACACACATACACACACACGCACGCACGCACGCTCCCACGCAAACCACTAGTGATACGAAATTGGCACATCTCAGCATTGAGTCAATAGTTATACCAGAAACAGCAGGAACCCGTCGTGGCCGTAAGATGCTATCAGAAACAGCAGGAACCCGTCGTGGCCGTAAGATGCTATCAGAAACAGCAGGAACCCGTCGTGGCCGTAAGATGCTATCAGAAACAGCAGGAACCCGTCGTGGCCGTAAGATGCTATCAGAAACAGCAGGAACCCGTCGTGGCCGTAAGATGCTATCAGAAACAGCAGGAACCCGTCGTGGCCGTAATATGCTATCAGAAACAGCAGGAACTCGTCGTAGCCGCAAGATGCCATCAAAAACCGACGTTTGTGTAGTATACTTGGAATTTCCATGTAGACATCCCAGAATATCCACCATCTGGTGTGCAGGTGTGCATACTGCTTACGGCATCTGTATTACACCAGGGACGTCCGCGTGATTCTTCGCGGTGGAGTGATTTTGTGGGGTGTCGAACTTAACATAAAAAACATGATTGGTTAACGCGAATGATCGAAATGATCCCGGCTTCGTGTGAAGGTCCGACACACTGTACTACAACAACTACAACAAATGTACTACAACAGCTACAACAACTGTACTACAACAACTACAACAACTGTACTACAACAACTGTACTACAACCATCCCCTATATAGGAAAGACGGTGTGCTGTAAAATATTTCTGTACACCTGTACATTTTTACATAAATTGGAGAGTTGAAGTTACGCTTGTAACACAGACGAAAAAATCGGAATTACACGTGGAGAGGCGGTATTACTGCTGTATCAAATATTATAGAATCGGAATTACACGTTTAACAAAGAATGGCAAATCGGAATGGTAAATGGTAAATGGTACATGAATAACTGTTTATGTAATGTAGCAACACAAAAGTGACTTAAACCGTATGATGAAAACCTGCGGTGTGCCGTTTGGGGGAAAGACGGTGTGTTGCTAATTCAAAATTTGACATTAAAGACATATATTAAGTAGAAGAAAGGTTAGACAGCCAATGATTGATTTCATGAAGATAATGAACTTTTCCGTGACGCATTGTTTTTTTGACATCGAAAACGTTTGTCTAAATATTGATCAATGTTATTTATAATGTCTCACGTATTTGATAACGACTACATTTACTGAGATGAGTTCTGGAGCATTGCCAGACGGATTGATGTGGTTACCGCTCTACGCAGCGCCAACTCCGCGCCAACTCAACTGGGAAATGTGTGTGAACGTGTTCAATTCATCGGAGAGCGAGGAGGTGATATAGGCGCCCCCTGGGTGCCACTTGTTGTCTGTAAAGCACTATTATGGAGCGCGGTAGCGTAGTGGTTAGAACGTCGGACTCCCAATTGAGAGAAGCCGGATTCGAATCCTCTTGATGCCGTTTCGAAGCTTTGGCAATTTTGTTCATCCCACATTGCCACAGTTCACTCAGCTGTATAAATGAGTACCTGGCTACAGAAGGGTGGATATCTGAACGAATATTCTTCGCTCAGTAGTTGCAGCGTGGTTGAATGCTTCCCAGAGAATTCGAGATGGCGTTGGAATGAACAGGTCTGTCAGTGGGTGAAGTGTAATGCGCTTTAAACAGTCCCAAAGACTGGATACCGCGTATATATGATCGTAACTTTACTTTTATCTAACGTAGTGTATAGCCGACATATGTACTTTTGCATAAAAGATAAATTAACACATAAAGGTTGATTGTATGACATTTCTGTCGAACGTTACATGTGCGCTGTGTTAGTTTAGTGACATGTGCAGTAATCGATTTACAGTGATCTAAGTGTGTTACACGGATAGTATTCAAACTTGGCATGAACATAGTTATACTACGAGAAGGATGCTGCTAAAACCATACAAAAAATAATTATCTTATCAGCAAAATATACTTATTTTGTGGCATGACATATAGCGTTGACGATTAAAAAGGTATTTTATTTTGAAATAATTTCTGATACCCTGGTACTCAATATGTACCACTGGTTTCGGTTATCAGTGATACATTCACACATTGTTTGTATTCAAAGCTTAACTCAGTATAATGTCCGTTGTCCACTCGTGTATGTTGCATAATTACAGGGCGATGAGGCCGACCCGAATTCTTAGGTTTTTGTTCTTGAAATAAAACTTGTTCAGTTATGTAGCTGCGTGGGACCTATTTTAGCTTTCCGTTGGTTCGTCAAACAATTTTAGGCGTTTTTCTATGCCCTCTTTCAAGAGTAGACGACTCCTAGTCTAACACACTGGAACCGTAGATCCGTACGGTGAACAAATGGCCATCGAGAAGAGAGATCAGGAACCATGACAGCACTAGTGCATGCACAGTTGTGGACTATTGTAGACAATCCTTAAGATCTGCTGTTTTTTACCGTTTGCGCTGGCAGCCCAACACCGACACAGGAACATAGTCATTCATCAAACTGGCGTAAAACCGGTAGCACTGCGGAGGAATCTCCTTGTACACAAGCGAGGGCAAGTTATTCTTGGCTGTTTCCCAAACGACCGTCAGCAAAACATACCATTCGGTCCCGTTGTTAGTGTCTTGTTTATTGTGGTTTCCGGCATTTTGTGTCGCCCTTTCAACCACCACTTAGCTATTCTGTGGACGCCGCACACCTGAAGGCGGACAATGCACCTGACTTGAAGCAACCAGAGACTAATAATCCGCAGTCACACGAACGGTGAGGAAATGAACACAGCACGGACAGTATGGAAACTAACACAGCACGAACAGTGAGGAAACTAACACAGCACGAACAGTGAGGAAACTAACACAGCACGAACAGTGAGGAAAATAACACAGCACGAACAGTCAGGAAACTAACACAGCACGAACAGTGAGGAAACTAACACAGCACGAACAGTGAGGAAACTAACACAGCACGAACAGTGGGGCAGCCAACGGGAGTCTACACAATGGGACACTACATGTGGTGGCTTCTGGCTCTGTTCCGTGTAATCACCCATTGAAACTAGCCGCCTAGGAAAACCTAGGAAAACACCCATTTCACAACCAAAAACAAAACGAGCAACTAATGGAAACGCATGCAACTATCAATAATCAATAAGTGAACATTACACAAAATATGCGACAATGATTAATTAGTATATTTAAGAGATATATACCTACTATTGTAACATAAATTTACTAAGTGGTAGTTCAATATTTTAGATAAGCCGTCAGATCCGGGGTGTGAACTGTCATTCATACATTCCCTACACAGCCACGAGACGTGCAGTAGTAGGCATATAAATGAATAGCGGAGATGAGTGTAGATCAACTCATTATACTATTTGAAATTAAGGATTGGCCATTGGTACGCGATTTTGCCGTAACGTTTCAGCAGTTTTTCTTCTTCACAGATGTGCAGTACATCTGTGATATTATCCTTTCTCCAAAGATTGTATGGAACATTTATTTCACCAGTCCTAATTAACTACCGACAAGTGTGTAACTGGTTTTTGTTCTGTATCACTGGTAAACAAAAAGTGATGACGGGAAAATTGGAATTGTTCACAACCCCGGCTAAGGGCCTGAGTGCAAGAAAGGCACCAGCCATTGTACCGACGAAGGGGCGCGCCAATCCGGTTCCTAGGTTAAGTCTACGTCACCTGTTCTGTGCATGACCTATGTGCACATTTGTTAGTGTGACTAGTTCGTTTCGCCAGCTTTGCTATCGTGGTGCTCGCCAAAATTACTGGCTTTGCTACATTAATGAATATGTTAAGTTAGGGTATAATGACCTAATGAAATAGGAACATGCAAGGGCAAGGATTAACGCCGTGCTGTGAACCGCGTGTTTCACTCTAGTGACCGGAAATTTGTTTTTTTTTCAATGTGTTTTACAGTCAGTTTTTCAAAAACAGCAATTTCTGCAGATGGTTTTCAAAGTAAATGCTACAGTGTCCGTTCTGAACTAAACGGCTTTAGGTGTTGACAAGTTAACGGTAAGATGCTTAGTATACCAAAGTGTTCATTCATACGTTGGTGTGTACAATTCAACACATTAAGACTTTTATTTCTGCGATTAACGTTTAAATACTTGTTTGTACAGTACGAGAACGTTGCCAGTTCATATAGGACCAACAGTGCGTGTGTTCTTGCGTGTCATTGGACAGAAGGGACTAAACATACTGTAGACTGTGTAGATAATGTGGGAAAATCGGGTGTACCAAAATGTTACAAGTTGTCATCCACGCCAGGGTTTATCTATGACCTCTACCTGTCACAACCAGCATGGGTGACACGTCGTGTTGTTTTTTTCCGTGTAGTGTGCTTTCTTGCAAATGAATGTGTTAGGGCGTTGTCGGGAGTTTGCTAAATATACACAATCGGCTATAAAGCGACTACATATAGGCCAACATCGTTAAATGTGGTATCAAAATGTTTGGAATAATGAGGACTATGTTAATACAAAAAAACATAGAACATGCCAAAAAACATCCACATATTATTTTGCTTTCATGACCGAAAGCGTACAACAGTTTATGGAACTGCTTACATACATGACACATACTAGATGTTGTTATTATGTTGATTGCAACATGAATAGGGCACGGATAAACCATTGCATGTATGACGCTTTGTGGCATTTAGGTACCGCTGATGTGAATAATTTTAGAGGCATTTTTTAGATTTGTCTAATATACCCCAGCATGCACGCGAATGTTTCAAATCGAATTGTGGTCTTAAAGCTGTTCCTGGATTTCAGTTGGGTTTCGTGGGTTTCGTGGCTTTGTGGTTTTATGTGGACAGCGGGCGTCGTTCGCCTGCCACGTTCGCCGAACATATTGTACCTTCTGCTCTGATCGCTGTTGATCTTCTGATATCGGTTGGTGAAATTCCGGTGCAAAGATATACAACCTGATAGTGTACGTTAGTTATAATCATCCGTTGATCTTCTGATATCGGTGGGTGAAATTCCGGTGCAAGGACATACAACCTGATCGTGTACGTTAGTTATAATCATCCGTTGATCTTCTGATATCGGTGGGTGAAATTCCGGTGCAAGGACATACAACCTGATCGTGTACGTTAGTTATAATCATCCGTTGATCTTCTGATATCGGTGGGTGAAATTCCGGTGCAAGGATATACAACCTGATCGTGTACGTTAGTTATAATCATCCGTTGATCTTCTGATATCGGTTGGTGAAATTCCGGTGCAAGGACATACAACCTGATCATGTACGTTAGTTATAATCATCCAGTCACCCAGCTGGTATTGTGTCAGGCAGCGGCACCCCGATCCAGTTAATGTTCAGTTGTCTGTTGTCGTCGCGATGGAAGACACTTGCTCGTTCTAGCACGTAGCTGATTCCGGGTGTAGTAGTCTGCCTATGTGGTGAGAGCGGAAATTGGTGTCGTTTGTAGGAGGGTGGAGGGGTAAGCGTTATGTCTTGCGAAGCGATAACCAAGTCGTCGACATATGTTAAACATAGTGGGTGTATCAGTCGCACGATGTGGTAGTGTCCAGTCATTTTGTATATGTTCACGTAGTATTCGATAGTCGTATGTCGAGTCACATGATATATCGTCCATTGATTGCTGCCGTTAATGACACGTGCATGGGTTCAGGAAAGTAACAGGTCACTGGCGCAAGGATGACTCTTTGACCTTCATCGTAGTCAGTTTCCCAGAAACTATAAGAGCAGATTGCGATAATTTGTACAGACGGCAATTAGGACTAGGATTTTCCGTTTTTTTCTTGTAAATTTTTGTTCGACTGTGACCAATCTTACGATTGGCCATGGGAAACTCCAGGCTGCACTGCCATGTTCACTAGTATAGTGTGCAATGACGTTGACTTAGAAGTGTCGACGCCATTTTGCAATTCCCGCAGCTCTTAGAAAGCTATGCGTGTTTAATTACGTGTGTACGTCATTCAGATATCTCCGATGTACACTTATGAGTTCCTATTTGCGATTTCGCTATGGTATAAAACTCAGTCACATGTAAGTAATGTTGATAATATTATCGTTGCTGTCCGCATGAATTCGTCTATGATTCCCAGGTGTTTGGTCTGAATGCTTCCTACGTCACTCACTGCGTGTAGACTCACCGCTGACAGAACGTTACAAATACTAGCGATAGTGATAGCGTGAACCGACAGAACAACTGTCGCTGTCTCTACGGTTGTGCCTTATCCTAGCTACTTGCAACATTGACGAACGTCCCTGGCTGGCACGGCATCGTCGCAGGAGCTACGCTACTCGGGGGAAAAAGCACAGAACACGAACAGCGGCATCGGCTACTATGAGCGGTCACAAGAACGACGTACAATCGATGTTTTTACAGACATTTGTAACTTTATTTTGTACAGTCAACGACCCACACCATACTAGGCACATACTGAACGATACTGGGTTTTATGCACGGGTTTCTTCAGAATGTATGTATGCATCAGAGTGTTCTAGCCCAATACAACATCCTGAAGCAACGCAGCTAACATTTCAACGTTTGAATTCATTCTTGGCGCGCCTGCGTGACAGTGCCATACGGGTTTTTATTGCACTGAACGTCACGCCATCAAGACAGCGCATATGACCACAGACAGCGCGTTATCATCA